>PTEX01000167.1:591017-608517 GCA_003342815.1 Eudromia elegans | reverse complement strand
GCTGCTGGATGGCTGACTTAAAATGGACAGAGGCTACTTAGCCCAAAGAGTTCCTGCGCAAGGTGAGGAAAACACAGCATACGAGTACGCTTCAAAAAACTTTTGGGGAATACTCTTCTAATGCTTTATGCTGGAAAGACTAAGTGTCTGTAACAAAAGTTTTAGGAAATTCTTCACATAAAGACAGCACAATAAGAGATGAGCAGCACCATATAGGTATTTCTAATATTTATGTTTGCAAAGGAAATATAGAGCTGCATTTGAAGATACGAATTAACCTAGTCCCATGTGCTTTGGATAGTAAAGGCACATGGCATTTGTCATATCCCTATCGGACTAGCATGTGTAATAAAAACAGATAACCAAGACAGGAAAATTAGTATTGGGACCAAGCCCATGCTTTATTAGAAGCTCTTTCTTTCTCTCTCTTTTGCTCTCTTTCTACAAACACAAACAAGCCCTGTGAAAGTATCGCAGTAAGGGAGCACTAAATTAAAAAAAAGGCAACCACAATAGCGTTAGCATTAGAGGTTACAACAAATGCAATCATTGCTGGGAAAAAATCCTAAATGCATGCATCTCCACAAAGAACTTTGAAACAATGACTTTACTCCATAGGGAAATGCTGTGGTATATAATACAGTATCATTACAATAAAAAAGGAGCCATGAGGCACATCACTAAAAGAGAAAACAAATCAAAACAAAACAGAGAAGAAAAGCAGGCAGCTTATTGTATCTCTGCCAAGGCTGAAGTAAACAGTACATCTGTTTCAAAATTCAGACCCCTACGTCTGACCATGAGTAAAACTGTCCATTAGAAAACACAGTGGGGAAAGGTTGCTGACATTTGGTGTGTTTAGTTCCTTTATGTTTTCCCCTTGCACATAGAAAAGCAGTTCTGACTGCATGTATTTATAATAAATCCCATTTATAAAGGAAAATGATTTTACAAATGCCCTTTTACGTTAGAAATGCTGTTATCATAAACGGGGAACATACTGTGTATGGTCAGTCAGTCTGACTTATAGCAACTCAGTTCATCCTGTGCTAGATAACCAAGAGAAATGTTTTTTGATAATCACACCACTGTATTAATATAACATGAACCAYAAATGCTTTTGTACTACATCTCTGGTTAAGCCATCAAATCTCATTGGAATATTAAGGAGAAAAAGCTGCAGTCTGCTTTTTATTCTCAGCTGTAAAAGGTGCTTCAGAGCATTTCTACGGATAACTCTTTTGAAAGACCACACAGAAGTGCACACACGGTATAGGTGAATTCATGTATGYACCTGTTAGAGGAACCTCTGATTCCTAGTATCCCCTTCAAGCCCAAATGTCAGAGCTGGGTCAGAGTTTCGGTTCCAGGAAACTTTGCTGTGGGTTTCAAATGTCAGAGGTTGGCAGGAGTCAGTCCACCTAGTAAAGTGGAAGTCAATTGCTCTGCGAGGAGAAACTTCCACCTCAACAGCATTCATCGGTCCTCTGCTTCGACAACATTAGTCTGAAGGGACTCATTCTGACTGATGCCAGTGGTGGGGAAATTCTAAATTATGCCCTTTTTCATCAATTTATCAAGAAGAAATATATGGAAAAGAAAGTACTAATGATGCTGAGATGTGGTGACTATTACAGAGTCAGTCAGAAAAAGGTGATTCAAAAACATAGTTAATGTTACACATATAAAACTGCTGTTTATAACCACAGACCATGCATATGTTGCTATAGCTATAGTTCATGTTAATATTGGGGTGTAGTGACTGTGAAAACACTAGCTTTCCACTGAAACAATGTCTCTGCAGCATAACTCTTACAATAACCCTGCTGTCATAAATATTTTTTTAAAAACACCAAAAATTTCTTAAAAATGAAATTCTGTTCAAAGAATATCTTGTTATTCAAATTGTGGATAAAGCCAATTCCACACCAACATTGGTGGGATACAAATCAAATACCAAAGCTGCCTCTTTTGGTATTTCACATTTATTGTGGGTAAAATGGAAAGTCAAGGTCCACTCCTAACCACTTTTGATCCTTCAAAAAAATCCACGGCAATCTTTACATGAATATGGATGTTAAATTAATCACAGCGACCTGGCCAAATTCCAGCTCTGGTAATTACATTCTGCATACCTAAAATCCCTCCTTGGAGGTTCAAGTGGAGAAGCTGTTCTTCACTTTCCCCTCTTACGAAGTGCTGGGTGGTGGTGCTGCTCACATGGGGCACTGCCACTTTTGGCCCAAGGAGAGTTTTACTCCAGCTGCAGAAGCACCTGTGGGTCTTCTTAGGCTAAAGAGGCCTTAAAAGCACAACTGCTCTGGCACTTATTTTATCCAACTATTTGTTTCCTGATAATGCAGTACTTATCCTGTCCCTTGAGTGTAGAGGGAGCACCTATTTACCCACTCCCTCCCTGGGTAAGAAAACACCGTCTTCCATTCTCAGCCCTGATCTGGGAAACAGAGCCCACCTGATGCGGAATCGGGCCACGGAACGCAGGGCCCGTCCGCCCCAAGTGCCCAGACAGACGGCAAGCAAACTCACACCAGGACACGTGTCCTAGGAAGCGCACAGGCACTCGCTGCCTCTGCTCCTGAYGGAACAGACAAACGAGCAGCCTTCCCCCTCTCCTGGAAGCCAGAAAAATGGTAGGCACAGCAATAGGGCTAATCATTCTTCCCTCCCTGTCAGCAGTCAGGTATCACTCATTCAAAGGTCAGCATGAATCTAACCTGCTACCCAAAAAGATTTGGAGATCAACCAGCTGTGAAGTCACCATTAATTTCTAAAACAACTAGACTCCCAGGCCTGGTGGCCTGCCATCATTGCAGCCAGATCCTTCATCTAGTCATGAGACAGAGTCACATTTGCTCTTACAGAAGGATAAGGGATACTAAGGAGAAATAGAAGCATATATATAAAGACTGACAGATGTTGTATACTAGAGAGTAAGAGACAAGTAGTGGAGGAGAGTGAATCTGTCTGGGTGGCATCTGCCACACTGAAGGGCGACGTGTCTGCTCAGGTGAGGGACGAATGCAGGGGACGCAGAGAGGTTCCGATGCCGGGTGGCCCTGGGCTGCAGCAGCCTCCTCCGAACGGGCCRGGCTGGCTCCCCTCCAGCTCAGCTGCCTTCTGCGCCGAGGACAAATGCATCTTGTGCAGAAGGTTGGCTCCAGTTCCCCAAGCTACTGGTATGGCAAGCTTTGTAGGTGATAATGTCTCCAAGTGTAACAAGCAAAATATTATGAATTGATTTGGGCATGAGTTATTCAAGATAAGATGGAATAGGAACAGTGGCTGAGGCAGTAGAGTTTAAACTAGACACAGTGTCTGTTCCTTGCTTCTGACCTCTGTAGATAAGCAATAAAATTATAGGTGGCTGCAACAGTATTCTGTGTCAAGAGTATTAAGCAGACAGCTTCTAATTACCTTTAGCTCATAAAGCTAAAGAGCTTGATCTATTGCTTAAAAGCTTTTTAGTTTAAATTATTTTTAATCAACAATTCTATTTTTAGCAGTTGTTTCTAAGATGCTTTTCCAGTAAACGGGGGGGAGGGTCTGCTTAGCTAGCTGGCTCACCTCCCAGGGCTGCACAACCTCCAAGTGCCCAGCTCAACGAGAGTCTGCTGATGTGAAAACAAGGCAGCGGCACTGGGGCCTGGGAACCCCACAGCAGTGCCCGTATTTTCTAGAAACACGTGTTTCTTCAAGACTGTCACAATGGCCAAGTGTCTTCTAATAACTATTATGTTTTATCTTCTTCCAGACCCCCCCAACATGGGGACTCGGGGCGGGCAGGACACTGATGCAACCTTGCTTTTCTAAGCTGTTTCTGATCCCTGGCAATGTTTGCCTTCGCTATTACCTGTGACCAGGCGCTGGGCAGCTCCCGAGGAAAGCCTTGGGCAAGGCATGGGGAACCCAGCGAGAGCCCTGGGGAGCAGCGGATGGCAGATGATGGGGCCCATAAAAGCATCTTTCCTGCTAGCACCTTCTGACACCCGTGGCGCTGGAGAAGGGCTGTCTTGACACCTTCCACCATCCCTGCTCATGAATGGAGGGAGGGGAGCGAAACACCCCAAAACCACCTCTGAAACACCACCACAGGATGCTGCAAGTACCAGCACGCACAAACATCCCAGACAGTTTCACTGACATAACTTCTATTGGCTGTGATTTTGTTACTGAGATCAGGTTTAGTACATCCAATAGCCTGCATCTCCTTGTACTTTTGGAATATTACTAATCCCTTGATGCTCACTTGGCCCTTATGCTGGTGGTCTGTTTAGATACTATTTTTGGCAAAATTTGGACCAGAAGTGCATCAAGCTATTCTCTCACTACAGAGCAGCCAAGCTTATGAAAATACCCCCATATGTCAAAAGTTAGATACTAAAAAGAGAAAAGAAAACAACAGAAAAATCATGGACTCCATGACTCTCATGAGACTATGAAAAAGATTCATCTTTAGTTATAATAGCAAAAATGACCTTGGCACAGGGCATTTCCTGAAAAACGAAGGATTGGCTGGGGTTAATGGCCTACAGCTTTGCCCGAGGCCATCAAGTCTCCCAGTCAGTCATTAATCCCCCGGAAGTACCCCGGTGCCTTGATCATTTCTACTTAATTAAAGTCGGTGATCCCCAGGATGCCTCCATTTCACCAGGAGACTCTTTCTAGTTACTTCAAGGAATGTGCCTCTCAACTCCCTCCCTCCGTTTCTTTCCCTCTCTCTCTCTCCCCCTCTCAAGATATTTGACATGACACGTTCCAATTTCCTTTATAATGGCCAATGTTTAATATGACTTTTAAATAATTATTTTTTCTTTCATCTTTGACATGAACCCTTAGTCCAAAATTGAAAAATTAATTCATATTTTCCAAGGCAAAAATACATCTGTGGTTCTTGCATGAGGGACATTGAACCCAAAGTAAATAACTACCAAGGTTTAAAGAGCTTCCACCTTTAAAATAAACAAAGCCGAAAGCAATCCATCTAACTGAGGAGAAGATACAGAATTATGTTGTGAGGATGAGCAGATTTCACACAGGAAGATTTAACGGAAGGCTGAAAAAAGAGAATCTGCTCTTAGAGCCTTTTTTTCCCAGTCTAAGTCTCTGAGCCTGGAATTACTTACCAGAGACTTAATTTCATGATCACCAGCGATCCCACAGACTTCAGCGGAGCTACTCATACGCATGGAATTAGGCATTTGTGTTTGCAGGGCCAGGGCCCTCATTTACACAGAATAAAACCAACAAGCCAGAAGGGCGACCAGTTCTCGTTAGAGAAGCAATTGCATCCCACCTACACTCCGTTAACTGTCTGTTTCCAGAGACAGAATATGGGCCTGTATTTTTAACATTTGAAGTTTCATGATCTGAAAACAGGCCACATGAAAAAATATATGTAAATGAACATAAAAGGTTGTGTCTATATCACATCCAACAGACTGAGATGCATTAGTTATCCCACAGATCTGAAAACTCAACGTCCTGATCTTTCAAATCTTTGGTATCTTAACCGGGGCTGCAGAGCATCTGCAAATTATCACCATGCCAAAAGCTGCACCTCCCGCTCGTGGCCAATGCTGCATGACGTTTCGCTGCAGTTAAGATTCCCTCTTGAACTTGGCAGCTATCTTGTACCCCCACGGAAGGCTGAGCCAACACTAGAGGCACTATAGGGAACACTTCCCTGTGTCAGCTCAAGTTAAAACCAGGATTTTAACTTTGTAATGAAAGTCCATATCTACTCAAAACAACTTAAAGGAGACACTACAGTAGCCTTTCAAATTACTGTTGTGCAGCATTTCTCACCTACTAGCTTATTTGAACAACAGGACATCAACAACAGTATTATCGTAGAATGGGAACGAATATATGGTGTCTAGGCTGATCCTAGCAATTCTGCAGAACAACCTGACATGCTTGTAGGAACACACATTGCCAACAAGTTCCATAAAAGTAACAAAATAAAATTGTCACATGATGGGCATACACACTGAGTCAGTATTAGTAATAACTTATTTTGTGTAAGTTAAATGAAATGAGTTTTCAAACATTAGCAAGTTAGTTTACGCATCCAAATACACTTGTACTTTGCACCATAAATGGCTGCATCACAGACAGTGATGCTTAAGTGAGCTTTGACTGCCATCTGTCCAATCAAATATGCAAATTTTTGCCTCCTGATTATGACAGCAGTGACCCATAATGTTTTTAGGATATTTTTGTTATTATCTCACACTACGCTCATGACATTTAGGACTATGATAATAACTATTATTATTAATTATTCATATTAAAGCAGTATGTAGGCACCTCAGTTATTAAAAAGGACTGTATGGTAGAATCTCTTTTTCCTAGTCATTCCTAAGAAAGCCTGCATTTTCACTGAATTTCTGATTTTTTTWAATTATACTCAGATCACTGACTCTGTGATTCTTCAGAAACAGTATGAAAATTATAGTTATCATGGGTCCCTTTTAGAACCAGCCCTTCAGGATATAAATAAGTAGTTTGCCCAATTTTTTTATTACTTCAAGTTTATCTTGCAGTATAACTCTTTCCAAGGCAGTAGGGCCCTACAACAAAGATTTCTGGATGCTGAGAGGCATAAAAAGTGGATGTAATTTTAAGTTTCTGCAGCTGCAGGTCTGAGCCCAAGTTTTTCTGTCCAGGATGTGAACTTTTACATCTCCAAGCCTGGTTTACAAAAAAACAGGCAAAACAAGCTGATTCTGAATAACCCACTACAGAGGTGAATTTATGAGGGTGGCCGAACGGGCTTTACGCCTCCCAGTCAGGCAGAAGTGCATTCCCACATCACGTGGCTTAATTACAGCTACGGCATGGTCTCCACTCCTGAGCAAGAACGTTCTTCTTATGTCTTTTAACTGTTCTTATTTACTTACTCTTCACCTTTTAAGGATGCAGCTGCTCTTACAATGGAATGAGAAGAACAATAACATGAAATTTAATTTTTTGATACCTCCCATGGTCATGGTACTGCTTAAATATTGCTGTTATTTGAACAACAGTCACGTCAAACATCCACCAAAGGACTGCAAGGAGATTCACAGCTACTCTGTGAAACATAATTTTAAAGAAAAACCAATCCAGAATCTTGGTGACTGATGGCAATATCAAATAGCCAAAAGATGCCTGCATTTCAGTCATATTATTTTCTATTAAATAACAGAAGGATATCTCAACAGTTTGCGTCGGTACCTTCAGGAGCTCACTTGAGATAGTAAGAGAAGGAGTATTTTGTAGATTAAAATGTATTATTTGCATTAACTGGAATGAAAAATGGATTCATGTATAAGAGAGGAGAAAAAGTAGTTTCACTAATCATTTTACTGATCAAAGAATTCATCTGCTAAGTGCTCAAACTTTGAGTCTTTCAGAAAGGACAAACTTTGAACTCTGTTTAATGATGCTCTGGAAGAATTCCTTTTCTTGAACTACTGTTAGAAGACTTGTAAAAAATATTATTTCAACACTGAAGCACTTTAAATGACTGAGTGAAACCACAATGTATGAGAAGTATAACTCAAGCTTGGCAGAACAGAGCTAAACAAATAGTGATGATAAGTGACAGATCCAACAACGTAGCCTTAGTGTCTTGTCATTAACACAATTATGTCAGCACAGTCAATCAGCACATTGCCTTGACTTTAAAGTAGGAGTCTGAATACATGTTTTTAGAGTTGGAGGGAGGAAGAAAGAGGAGAACCATTGCATTTAAAGCTGTAGTTATTCATGTTTGGTTTTTTTTTTTGGAAACAAGGTTATCCATTTACAGTATGCTTCCAACTGGAATAATGCTAAAATGACTCTTACGAGTTCAATACCATCTGCAATAGCCCTCTGGTGACACAAAACAAAAAAGGACTCAAGAAGAAGCATTCCTTTCATAAAAGAGAACCTGAGTTACTACCTGAAGTGATAATTGATGCCATTCAGTTTGGTTTCAAGTGGAGATCAACAGGACAAAACAACGGCGCCTGCTCGCAGGACGCGTTCCTTGGAAAGGGCCCTCTGCTCAGTGCTGGGAGCACTCAAAACCCCACGCCGTCTGCAAGGGCAAGGGATGACGGCACATGCCAGCGTGAGCTATTCCATACCAGGTGAACATCCTTCAAGTAACCACCATCGTGCCTTAGTGAGGAGGCCTGTACAGAAGTCAGAGCAGGCAAAAGCACCTTTGCCCTACCACGGCTCGTGCATAGCCCCTGTGCTACTTCAGACAAGAGCTACAAGTATTCCATTAAGAATGGTCTTCGGTTAAAATTCATCTGCAAAAGGACCTTCCACAGGAGACCTGCCTGCCTCAAGACTTCAGTTTATCTTTTAGAAAAACTGTTAAAATAATGTCAAGGGCCTTGTATAAGCCTCCAGACACCAGGATGCTCAGAATGAAAGCTGCCTGAAATCCTTCAGTCGTGCCTTATGATTGCAGCTGTCCTGAGAAATCACTGCTCGATTCTGGAGTAACAACCAGGACCACATCCAAGAAGACAAATCCTCTCAAGAGATGAATTAGGTAAGAGTCTTGCTTCTGCTAATGCATCAAATCTGCCATATAACAACATACTAATATTCTTGCTACTGCTACCCTTTGAGATGCTCAGTAGGGGCTTATGAACTAATTGTGCTATCCTGAGGAACAGGCTAACACGCCGTATCATTTTGCCCCTCTGGCCACTTTGACCAAATCTCCATAAGCTTCTCTGACCCATTCCTGGCTTTCCTGGTAGTTCTTCAGATAATTCCTCTCTGATCCTCCCTCAGCTCTCCTGATACTGCTTTGACTCCTGCCGTATCCCTCATGTGGCTCTAATATTTGTTCTTCTCATTTGGCTCCTTTTCTTTTGCTGCTTCTTCTATATTTCTTTCTCCATATATGTATGATCCAAATACCTCTTTTAGCTCTCTCTATTTCCTGCTCCTCTGACCTTATGTCAGCTAGTACAAACTTGGTCTGATCCTGTCTGATCAGATATATTTTTTTTCTCAACTCCTCCACAGCTCCAATCCTCTCTTTTCCTTCTCCTTGGCATTTTGATCCTTTCTACCTCCATTTGTCCTGTCTTGATCCATTTTCAGTCTCCCCAGAGCCTCTACAATCCTCTCTGAGCCTCCTTTTGCTACTCYGATCCTTCCTCCACTCTCCCTGTGTGGCTCCAATTACCCTTCAACATTTCTCTCTCCCTCAAATCCTCTGAATCTCAGCTCTGCAACATGTACCATATTCAATACGCGTACTGGGAAAACAGCAGGAATTTACCAGCAAAGAAACAGACTGCTACTAGTGCCATACAACATGACTGTGATCTAAAAAAATAATAATAGTATTAAGTATTTGCTATCTATTGTCAAGAACTATATTTCAAACCTGAATATCCCATGTACTTTCACTGCATTTTGTCATCACTTTCAAGATACGGCCTTCTCAATTCCTGCTTTAAATACACGCACGCACATAAACATCGCTCTGCGGCTTTGCACAAATCCGGCGTTATTCTTTTCTCTGTTCTTTAATCAAACAAGTACATGGCAGCAGCAGCGCACGTGCCTAACTCGGACCAAAGCAAGTTCAAACAAGTTAGACTTCAGGCCGTGTCACGTTTAGCTGGCACACACGTACAGCTACTACTCGTGGTGCCAGGCTAGGGGCTCAGCTCCACACCGATTCATTCACTGACTGAAACGGGAAAGATTTTTGCATTTGCCAGTGGGCCCAATAATTGGCTCCCATGTGAAGGCAGCCCCGGTACGGCACGGCGTGCGCTCGTATCTCCGCTTACCACTGGAGCAGCTCTCGGGTGGCGCTGCGCTGGCGACGGCCTCTCGCCAGCAGCCGCGCAGGGTCTCCACACCAGCGAGGGGGAAGTTTGCAAACAGCTGACGGGTCAAGCACATTGCCAGCTAACATTTCTCTCTGTTTAAAGTACACTGCATCAGCAAAAAGCCAGTAAGGAACATTAATTATCAAATGTGCCAGTTTTGTGACTATTAAGTACTTCATTAGATTCAGTTTTGCAAAATGCATTTATGAGCATTTTATACAGGAGAGCATGACATGTCTGGTATTATTTAACCCTTCGGTGTGATCTAAAAGAGGTTTACCTTTCAATATAGCAATATCATTTGATGGATTTTTTTTTCAAATGCCCAAAAATTTAGATAGTATTTTAGCTGTTCTTGAAATATAAGCACACTGAAGACAAATAAATAAATAAGTAAAAAGAGCAGATTCTAACTCAGTTCAAATAAAATTTGTCCTTAGAATTGCTGCATAATTTTCATTCATGCCTACAGCATTATAATGTTGGTTAAAAATAAAAGCACTGTCTATATATTGTGTATAAACACATACTCATACACACCCGTTGCTGACAACAACAGATTTCCTTCCTTCGGTTTATATTAGCACATACAGAGTAAAATTTTTCAGCTACAATATATTTCTTTTAGTTTGTCACAAAGAAAACCTCATACTTTAAGAAAGGAAAGAAAAAAGAGAGAAAAATAAATTAAAATCATATTTAAAATGTATCATCTAGCCTAACCTTTACTCCATTAGGGAAATTGCGCCTGCAAAAAAGATTAAATATAAATTTGCTTTGCTTTTAAACCTACTTAAGGAGCACCTATCCTATCTGTCCATATAAATTCCAATGGAAAACATGATGACATGCAATTACTAATCTCAATGTACACAGCTATGCCTCGGGGACTTGGTGGTTCATATTTTACTGTTCTGTAATCAAATACAGAACTAATGAGTAAAAATATGCTTCCCCCAATAAATTTCCAGCACCTGGACAAGTGTCTGACAGGGAAATGGAGGATGCTCACACAAAATTCATTCTGCAAAGCTATTAAAGTGTTATACTTGCCAACAAGTGTTCCTTAAACAAGAATGAAGGATCTTTATGCTAGTTTCCTACCAAAGGCTTTTTAATATTTTAATGGAGAGTAAAGACTATTTATCTGAACTCTGATCAGTTAATGTTCAAATCTGTTACGAAGAAACAAGGAGTCCTTTATAATACCTTTCATAAAAATCCACTTTGCAATGCTTCAAATAAAGACTAAGGACTGTAAAAGATTATGTTGCATATAAACAAAATCAGTATCATTTTGAAATTATACAGTTATCCGTGAAGCTCCCTAGCATATTAGTCATGTTGTATTTTTATTTAAAGAGTGGTTAGCAATATCCATGAAAGAAATGAAAAATAGGATTAGAGGTGACATCACTTGTACAAGACTGTCTTCAGACTGCAGGGAAAAAGCTGCAAATGTAATGGGACAGATGAAAGAAGAGGGAGGCTAATAGATAGTGTGAAGCTAGGCCACATACCTGTTTGGGAAACAAAGGCACCTGAGAAAATGTGCAGGAAGGGTGCTGGATGGCATGTTTATCAAAAGAAAGTGAAGTTTGAATCCAAATCAAAACCATATTTAATATATCCTACAAAAATGAAGGTCAGAGAGTGAAAGAAAGATCAAAAGTGGCYCTGAGAAATAAAATGGGGATCAAAAGAAAGCCTTTATCAACACTCTGTTTTGCAAGAAGACTGGTGATTCTGATTCTGGGTTTCAGGGTAGCCCTTCAGAGCGACAGTCAGCACTCGTCCACCGCCCGGCTTTGAGAGCAAGCAGAGCAGAGCCGGGGCCTGGTGCCGTCCCCAAGCAAAGCGGGCTGTGAGTCCGTGTGTTTTCTCTCACAGCTACTTGCCTTCATAACGAACTCCCCAGCAGCACTGGGATAACTTTGATGGGTCAGATGATATAGGGTCACCATCAGACTCCTCAGTACCTAATTTGGGCTTTGCAGTGCCTAGAAATAGGGCTCCCGGCACCAGCAGAGCAAGCCATAATGTGTGAGTGCTGAGCCTTAGCTTTCCCTGGAAGGCGGAGGAAGCTGGAAGCCCAAAGGGGAAGGAGAAAGAAAAAGCATGAGTAGTCAGAGCCTATTGCTTTGCCATTCATTTCTGCTTCCTGCTTCCATGCTGTTAATGTATTTTAACCGAGTCCCCAGAGCAGAGGCACGGGCTGAGGCAGACGTGCCGTGGGGCAGGGGAATGCCACGTTGCTCTCCGGACATGCTTCCCACGCATTTTCCTCGAGCTGGCAGCTTCCAAACCCATATGGAAGTCTTCGTGCCAAAATTTGATTTCTACTGATTTTAGGAATCTTGGGGATTTAGGCAGCATTTAAGAGTAAGTGCTTTGAATTGCTTACTGAGATTTATATACAGTCATGGAGGAGAGCCCTCCATTTCGTCCTTGATCCCTGTCTCCTCCCCTCTCCCACTCACCCCGATCCAGCCTCTCCTGCAATCAGTGGACAGACATTAGCTCCAGCAGGGCTGGATGTGGTTGTCACCCAACTTCTAACTGCACTTTGCAGTCCACATTGCAGTGTTGTATAAACCACGTGGCTATTCCATATCTGACTAAAAAGATGCAGCTTTCTCAGTGTTAACAGGAAGAAGCTTATGTCAGTGTGGAACATGAATAGCAAGAGGTCAAAATTTTAGCTGTAGAGATGGTCGCAGTGTGCAAATACACATTTACCTTGCAAGAAAGAACAAATATACGGCATGTACCCAACTGCATGTACAGGTTTCATTTATATCGACACATGCATATGTTTACAGAGTAATAATTTTTTTATTGCTTTAATTTGAACCTCTACCTCTGAATGTTTCTGAGCTTCCTTTAGGGGTAAATCCAGGTTTCTTAGAGTTAGCAGCTTTATGGTAGACTGTAGTAATAATGATGCATACATTCATAAAGAAAAAATACTTCTTTCCAAAATTCAGTACTTTAAGGTGCACGAAAGTTAGGGTTTAATAGGGTGTGAAGTTGTCACGAAAGGATTTGTGAGGCTGGGAGTTTAGTTTAATGCTTATTAATTACAGCAGAATTGGCAGCTCCAAACCTGAGGAGCGAGATACCTCTGCCAATGGAATACATTAACTGGCACACAAACAAAGCAGCTCCAATATCCCCCAACGTTCAGAAGGAAGAGCTGGTTCCCCGCCAGCATGAAACGAAACGCATGCCTAGGTCTGCGGTCCTCCAACGTGAACCCCAAGGAACACACCCAGAGCTACCCCACGAAGTTCACGCTGCGCCACATATCCGGACAGGCCTCCTGACACATACATTATTGGCAGGTTAGAAAATATTTACATTAGCATGCAATCTTGCTCCCAATTAAACATTACCATTGATTGAACAAGGAGAAGGATAAGGATGCATAGATCAAGCAGATAACGCCTTATCTATTAATTGCTGCCCTCAACAGTCGGTTTGTTTGATATTTAAATTATACTTGATACTGGGGTTTGGGGCATCAGCATTTTTAGAAATTCAGTAAAGCAACAGTACAAAACAAATGTAAACCCACATACACAAAACTCACATTAAAAAAAAATCTAAAATGTTCTTTTTCCATTACTTTCTGTAGTTCAATTGCTGACAAAATAACATTTATCTAGTGATGTTTTATGAAGATGATTTATCAATAAAAACAATTTTAAATAGCTTTTTAACCCAGTTATATTATCAGCTACTGTGACTACTACATTTAGGCCTCTTTTCATGTCTTCTTTGTAAATACTAAGATAAAACTGTAATGGCTCCACCAATGACCAGTTTCGGAGGAACCACCCATATGTCCTAGTTCATATGTCAACTTTTTGTTAAATAGACTCTCTAATTCCCTATGTTATTAAATCTATCCACTCCAGGTGGAATCTTTTAATTGAACCATCTTGGTAAGGTACTGTGCACAGTGATGGAGCTACATAAATAATACATAATGATGATGAAATAATGTGCAAGGGAAACTCTTTGTCATACTAAACTCACATTTAAACAGGTGAGACACAGTCCAATAAATTCTCTGCCTGAATTTAAACTGCATTGACATCAGTTATTCCTCTGCTGCTCCTCTACTAGTCAGAACTCACATTCCAATTTTGTCGCTGAATTCTCATTATTTCAGTCTCACACTTTACCCTAGCTGAATTGAGCAGATGATGGGGTGAGAGTTTGTAACAGCTACCAAAAAGCTTAAGAAAATCAGTGAGACATAACTGAGATCTATTGCATTAGTGGCACTGCTAGGAATGACTGGCATATTTCCAATATTTGATTTATGTAGACTTTAATCAGTATGTATAATATCTCTTTCCCTAAAGCAAATCTATTGTGTAATCCTTCATATGTAACTGTATGTATTCTTGATAAGCCCAAACTCCGATCCCTGCCTTTTGTCATTATCTCCAGTGAAGCAGTTTCCTTATATCATATGGTTTTGATTATTCATTAAAAAAAGAAAATCTAACTGCTAATTGTACTCACTTCACACTTATTTCATCATTTTATTACAAAAACTAAGATTTTCTATTGGTCAGATAGCAGTTATGAAACACCGAAACCTATCAGTAATATCAATTCCTTCTGCCTCAGCCACTTAGTGAGACAGGTAAACTTCTCTTTCTTTTACAAATGGATTTTTAATTCAGCCATACAAATTTGTGACCACAGATAAGACTAAATGAATTACTTGTAGCAGTACAAGTGTCCTACTTGCTTGCTCTCATGCTTATCTGGAAGATCCAGATCCTCGCCATAAACTTAAAAGTCCTGCCAAATATATGACAAGGGAGGACTGAAGGGTCAGATTCATGTAATAGGTATTTGGGTCAATATTTTGCTCTGAGTCATAACTGTTACACAGAGTCTAATTTTAAAGTTGGAAGAAGCCTTTTTAAAAAAAAAAAAAAAAACCCACACACAACTCCGACAAGTAAAAGGGAATAGGATTTTGTTTTTCCAGTTTCTAGTAAGTCCAACAGATTGTTTTCATACTAAAACCTGGAACAAAGATGAGGCTTGTCCCTGGGCATTAAAATGTCTTACCTTTTAAGGAAGCTTTTGACAGCCTTAGATTAAACTCATAAAAGCTAATGAAGATTCCTCCTTAATACGCATTTCTTTTTTCCAGTTTGGACTTGAAGTGACAACATTACAGAAATACCCTGCAGGTTTTTATTTAAATAGCATCCTATAAAACAATGTCCTCTTGTCAGTCACCACTAATTCAGCAGAAGTCAAGCTATAAATCTGTCCAAAGGCCAGCAAAGTGCTTAACTTGGCACATCCCTAATAAAATTAGGAATGTGAGCTTATTATATGAACCTTAAGTACATTTGGCCAAGATATTAAGATTTTGCTTATGGCAACCATGGCTAATGTGGAYTGGTATTTTCATTATAACACACCCCACAGCACTTCCCAGTAATGTCTCAGGTTTCCAAATTGGACAATAATTTTCTACACTATCTGACACCGCTAGGTGTAACAGATGAAACTCTGTCACTGAAGCTGCACACTCTTTAACCATACTTAAAGATGGTAAAGACTTTTCAATAATGCTAATTCCACTGAATAAATGAGGGCAAATTTATTAATACTTCTATTAATGTAACCTGATTTCACTTTGTTGAAGTACAGAAGCACTTAAAGGCTTTTAACCCACGCTCAGATGTACTGTTTCAGCTCAAGGCAACTGAGAAGTGATTTATTTTGTAATAAGCTGAAAATGCCTGTTAAGGAAAACACTGAGAAAGTAGATTATGCAGTTTGTATTTTTAGTTGTTTTCAACCAAATATGAGTCTTTAAGATATTGATGCAGAATGTCTCTTCAGAGGACTTTTCTATAAATCAGCTGCGTATTTCAACTCCTTCCTTACCATCTTCCATATTGAATTTTTATGCTACAGAAACATATTTCTTTCAAGAGAAGAAACACTCGAAGGTTCAGAAATGAAGTTAATCGTGTTCTAACCTGGTTAAAGAAGTTTGTGTAATTACTGGCTTACGCAGAAGCAAAGGCTTCTGGTGATGAGTGGATGGAAGGAATGAGGCACCCTGGTGCATGCTGCTTTACAGCCCTACAAACAGAAAGACTGCTTAAGATGCTGCAGTATCAAACACATGGATGTGCAGAGTCACTAAAGTTCACTTCATGAAAAATACAATATACTCTGGGAAGGAAGTATGATTGATGTCCCCTGAGCAGACTGTTTATCAGACAAACACATTTTGCAAACTTTGACATAAATTGTTAGTTTTCTTATCAGACTGACAATGTAAGAACAGTACCTTTGTAGAAACTTCCTCAAACTCTTTAATGACCTCTAAACAGCATTATCTTATCATCATCTGACTTTCTACTACAATAAATCATCTACAAATAGGTTAAAAGAAAAATTGATATTATTTTCCCCAGCTATGGACTTCAAGATGTGGGGAGCCTTCTCAAGGAATAGCTATGATGCTGATAAAGCTCTCAAATCACTCTGTGTTTGTGGTCATGTTTGGGAGAAAAGAAAGAGCAATTCTCAAAGAAATGAAAAGAAATGAAAAAAGAAATGAAACAAAGACTTACAGGTCTTTGCATATACAAATATGACAATATCTTCCACTGTGAAAAACACAGTTGTGTGTGCAAATTCCCACCTGATGTAAATCACGCAGTGCTGCCTTACGTGCGCGGTCAGCGTGACCGACACGCAGGCGAGGCCATCACTCGTGCATGCGGAGATGTATCCAGGGCACACTAACAACACACAGACAAGACATTGCATTCTTATTTATAGCCTAACACAAGCTTAATTAAGTTTTCAAAACATTTTTATTCAACATTTTCTCTAAAATATCTGTAATTATCTGTGGTTGAATTTTTCACTCTTACTGTAGTTCACAAAAGCTACACATGTAATGTATTCAGGGACAAAAATTGTCTCTAAACGGGTAATCAGAAAGACCTGATGGAAGGTACACTTCCTACCTGAAATAAAATATGCACTCTAAGAATCAGATTCACACAGACAAAAAGCGAAAAGATATCACACGATCTAAATGGCTAATTCAAATGTATTTCTCAGACTTTGAAAACCCTGTTCAAAGCCAAGAATTTTTCCATGGAATTATGCGACCACCCCCCTACACACACATTGTCACTGACATTGCAAAGCTTTGGACAACTTGAGAACACCTGAGTACATTAGCGTAGCCACTCGTTGTACAAATAATCTATAGCCTCATATATAACGTAACGTTCCCCACGTACAACAGCCACACTGACCTGCTAGCTGGGGAACACAAGGTGCCTGTAAACTGAAACAACTCTATAATTTTCCCATTTCTCCTAGACTGGGAAGCCTGTTGGCAGCATGCTAGGCCCAGGAGGCCCTTCAGCCGAGCACAAACCTGCCCAGTGCACCACACACGTCCGGATTCGACCAGGCACCTCCAAGCGGCCGCGCTTCCGCCAGCGCTTTCCTGCCGAGCGAAGGCGTCATGTCTGCAGGCGGGCAGGGGGCGCGGGCGCACACTGAGCGCCCTGCACCAGCCACCACCACACGGAGCCCTGGATGGTGTCTGCGTCCACGGG
>PTEX01000167.1:352842-590612 GCA_003342815.1 Eudromia elegans | reverse complement strand
GCACGGGCGCACACTGAGCGCCCTGCACCAGCCACCACCGCACGGAGCCCTGGCCCGTGCTCCGCACACAACTCGCCGCCTCGCCAGGCTCTGCCCTGGGAGCCGCCTCCTGGCCAGGGATTTTCTTCAAGCATCTCCCCTTTTCTGCAAAGAGATCTTTGTGCTGTGTTGCAGCAGATACTGAAAACCTCTCTCGATCCTGCTGATGTCCCTCAATATCTCATTAAACTGACAGACCACAGCCTATTACCATACTTTGGCCGGCTGTGTGCTGGTTATGTGATCTAGAGAAAGCCTCATCTGACATCACCAGCTAAACTAATACTCCCAGGCGACCTCCACCCAATTTGCAAATCCCTCTGTGTCGGAAGATGTGAGGCCGGAGCGCTACCCCGCGACTCCCTCCACTCCCACTCTCTTGCATGGCAAAGTAAAGGAGGCAGAGACTCGAAACAGGTCTTACTTGGAGCTGAAAAAATCTCAGAGCACAATAATTTATTTCAATTTAATACGAATACTTATATGCAAGTCTAGAGTTTTTGTATTTTACAACTCTCCCTAACTCCATGTCTTACTGCAGACAGTAAAGACATAAACCATTTCATCACAGGCTTTGGTGGAAGGGTTTAGGGCACACACCGCGTGCCATACAGCACCTCCTCTCCAAACGTCAGAGTCACGGACAGCACTAACTCAAACTGAACTGGAGCCACAGCCTACGAGGCTTGGAGGAGAACAACATGGAGTTGTATTTTTAAAGTGAGATTCTGGAGAAGATGAAATATAGGCAAAACAGAACGTTCAAGTATTTCTGAAGCCCCCTTTAACATGGTCCAAGAGATCTAGCTCACCAACAAGTTCTCTGTAACCAAAGGGACAGAGGGCATGAGCACTGAGATGGTCTTCATGCGCTCGGGGTGCGCACACTGACTGAACTGCAGTGCTTTGCGCTGCTCTAGATTTTGGTTCAGCTAACTGCGGCACTTGCAATACACTTTAAATGAAACTAGTGCATTGCTGGCACAGGACATGACTCAGAAGAGTTTTTCTCCCCCTCCCATCCCTTTCTACAATGATAATCTGTCCCTGTCTTGTCTCTTATGCAGTTCAAGTCAAAATCATTCCCTCCTACTTGCAGAAAACTGTATTTTAGGACACAATTTTGCCTCAAGCCTGCTATCCAGTAGACTATTCTGCTCATACAGACCAAGTGCTAAGCTGCTGGTTAACTTGACTGCATTCACAAGCRTGCAGGAGAAAGAAACAAAACCTCGTATATGTACAAACCAACACTTGATCTTCATATTACAGTATCTTTTAAAATAGTTCAATGATTGTTCTCTAGACAGAAAGTAAAGAACTAAGGAAATCTTTTGGGATGAGCTGATTTCTTAGATTCCGCTAAGAAAAAATAAACCCTGCATACACCAGCAGGAACACAGTCAAGCTGCAGAGTTTCGCCTTGAGTATGCAAATATCCCAGCCCAGTCTCATGTCAGCTTGAAAAGATAACATCATGCAGAAAATTAAGACCATCTGATGAAACAATGTTATGAAAAGTGCTTTGAGAAAGCAGCTTCTTGAATGTAAGTTTGATATATTTCCACAACAAAACACAAGTGCCCAGGCAAAAGAGGCAAGATCTTGAGTATTTCAATCATATTTTCTTTTTCCTTCACAGAGAAACAACTAGGGAATGCGGGTATAGAGTATGTTTTAATTGAATCTTTAGAGATTGGTATACAGAAAGGAAATAAATGTTTCAGCCTATTCTTTTACTGGTGTGGAATTAACTTGACAGTAATTTGGATAACTAATACTGCCTTTAATGTTAATTTTCTTAAAGCTAATGTCCTTTACACAGAGAGAACACATTTACAAGCCACCCAGCCTTCAAAGTGGTATGCAAGCACCTCTAATAACTTGGCAACTTGAAAGATGGAGAAGCTTTATCTGAGCTGGAAAAAATCGTTGCCCCCTGTAAAGGCGGTTTTATCTCGGTTTCTTCCTTTGGCCTAACGCAGGAGAGAGGGTGACGAGGCAGGGAAGGCGCCTCCCAGGAAGGGGCTGCGGGAGAGGCTGGAGCTGCCGCTCCCCTGAAGAGCAGAGGGTCCTGCAAGTGCAGCGGGGTCAGGCTGTGAACAGGACGGAGAGCCCACGGGGCCCCTTGCAAAGGCAATGCAACGGCATGGATGACCCGCGGGTTCCCGGAAATATTACATAAAGTTACAGCCTTGGTTAAACTCTGTTCTTGGAGTCTTGTCTCTCTTCCACCAGGGGCTGGGACAAGGAAAACATGAAAGACAGGATAAATTACAGGCAAATTCGCCTAGCTGCTAACACAGTTTGGTTTTTTTAAATAAATGCTGCCTCTTCTCTAGCAAAGGACAGAAAGGCTGACAAGCTTTCCTAGGAATACAAGTTATTGCCGTGAATTTACATAATGAGTTCATTTGAGGAACTTAGTTTTGGAAAAAAAAAMCCCTAAACAGCATACAATTAGTTTACAGAATTAAACCAGTTTACTATCTTACCAACTCTAGATGGCTTAACCTCTCCTTAACCTCCTCCTTCCTCCTGAAAGCCAGGAGCATTTGAAATAGAATAAGAAATTAAAATCCCAATAAATCATTGAATCAAAAATGTTATAACATAGAATTCCATGTTTCAGCATATGTTTCTCTTCCTTTATTTTGGTATACTTTGGAATTACATTCTGACAAGGTCAGATGACAGTGATCAGGTTCACAGAAATAGCCTAACACCGAAAAAAGAAAACTAATTAATCATGGAAACAAAATAACTTAGCTGAAATTATTTGACTGTCCTATTCTACTTCACTCACTACCTTTCTACCTTCTCCAGTTTGGCTTCAAAGGCTTTTAAAGATGCATCACTACTTTCAGCTCCTTTTTGCTTGTCCAAGGCAAGGGATAGAATAAAAGGATGAACCTGCCCCATGAGGTCACTCAGCAATTACTTTTCTGAAAACACAGCAGTTTCTCTGATATCACCAACATAAAACTGAAGGCTAAATGGGACGGATCAGAATAGTTTTAGTAATCTTGGCAAATAATGACTTGCATGGAGAGAGAGGCCAGAGCTACTTCTAATGCAGCATGGCACTAGCCCAGCTGGGTCAATAATCCTGCAGGTACAATCACTATCTCCACCCATAGATTTGAGAGAAAGGTAGTGGTGGCAACACCTCAGCTGACTACACTGAGTTTTACACTCAACACTTGTGACTGCTCTCAGCTCGGCACATAGCCCGGAGACAGGAGAAGTCTAGCCTGTAGGCACAACGAGCCAAGGGTGCGAGCGGATGCTGCGGCCAAAAGCAGCAGTCTCACCAAGCCGCAGATCCTGGACCCGGAGCTCTGCCCCATGAGCACAGCAGACACCCAGAGGAAGCCTCACCTGGCGCCTTCCTGCAGCCAGGCACTACCAAGAAGAACCAGGCACCACAAATGCACACTTGGCCAGCTCTCTGAAGCCAACAAATCAAACTAAGAAAGCTTCTCACTGTGTGGTATGAAGTGCTTTGAAGAAAGTGTTTAAAAAAGAGATTCTTTCCTCAAGTTTTTCCCTTTCCTACCAGACAGCACAGCATCTTTCTGAGAATCCATGTCATCATTCAGCTGTTTCTTCTGGCAAAGCCAGAATCCAGAACAGAATCTTCATGAAAAAGAAACCAATAAATTAGAGCTCTTTGTGAGCAATTTGCCGTTAGTTGTATTCTCCCTGCCCATTAAGATTCTTTATTTGCTTCACCAAGAGGTTTCTGCTGACAAGTCTATTCATTTACTACTAGCCTAGATAAAATGCTAATAAACAAAATGTCAAAAAACGTATTCACATGACTTTCCCCTTTTCACTGGGCTTATTAAAGGGACCATGGAACTAAACACTAACATCTGGTGAAATCAGGATGCTTGTTTTCCGCCTCAAGACTAGGCCCTATTTTAGACTTGAAAATAACTTGGGAAAGAACTATTTGAAGCCTCTATATTTCTCTGTTCTGCCAGACATGCACTTAGAGAAGCTCCAGTTGTAGCATTTCTACCCCAGCCCTACCCCCAGCCTGACTAGAAGCACTTTTATGAAAAGATACTGCACCACACTCCTTTTTATATAGTTTTCTTAAAACAACCCACAAATACTTTACAGTGGGACTATAATGCTTTGCTAAACCCTGCAGAAAAGTTGCATCATCCTGACTTCTATAGAAACACTCAGAAAAGCCCTGGGACCTTCTTTCATCCCTATCTGGACTGTGCCCTATTTAACTCCCATTAATTAAATTCCTACCTACACTGGAGTCCAAGTGTGGCAGAGAAGAGGCTCTTTGCTTGAGTGCTGCCAAGGCAGGTCCCTTCCTAGCRCTCCAGGTGAGTGGGGGTCAGGTGTGTGGATGGTGCAGAGCCCAGAAGCGAAGATACGGTGCAAAACATCACCATGAATTAGGGAGTCAGAGAGCAAAGGCTGTGGAGAGAGCTCGCCAAGGGAGCTGATCCCAGCTCTCACTAGCTGGGCGTAAAACACCCACACAGTGTGCCACAGTGTGTGAGTTACTACAGAAAACCTACAAAACTCATGTCATTCTGAGATTAGAGAAATATTCACCTAGCTCATTACTACCACTAGCCTTTCTTCAGAGAACTGGTTTTCCACAGCAGCTGGAGAGAAAATATTCATACAATTTCTCTAAAGATTTAGGAATGTAAATAAAAGCCCTATCTGCTTTTAGTCACAAAAGCTCAGCAAACCTGTGAAATATTGAGTAACACTGTTCTTTGAGGTACATTGAAACACAAGGTTTTCATTATTGCTTAATACCGTTCATCAGAAAGAAACATTGCTTAATTACAATTTTTTTAAATGTTATTATTACAAATCACATTTTAAAGTTGATGGAAACAATACAGCAGTTTACTTCTACAAAAGCAGCACACTGTTCTAACTTCTTTTCTTTTACATCAAATACTGTCACAAACAGGCTCCTTCGTGTTAACAGGTACGACTGGAGTAAGGCAATATCACACAAGTAAAACTGTACCAGTTTGTTGTACCTGTTATGAGTTTAAGTGAGACCTGCCCTATTAAAGTAACAAAAAGTCCTTTTCTCTCCTCTTTTACAAATGTTTTGAATATAAGAATTCATCAGGATTTAGGGGATTAAGAAACCACTGTCCACAGAAAAAAAAAATGCAGAAATTTTCATTAGTTCTTTTATGAGTTGGCAGCAAATACTCTAGCTGTGAACTTTTATGAAGCTATAAATATAAAGGACCCTCTGATACTGGTATGATGATAATTCTAAATTTCCTCTTTGCAGCTGCAGTTGATCCCCTGTATTTGGTAAAAAATCTCTCTTTTTGTGATTTAACAGAAAAAGTTGGCTCAGCTACCGTACTGCCTTTGAGCACTTTGTGTGGATTTCATGAATTAAATCCACATGGCAACGCAACCCCCCTCCACACCTTTCCCTTAAGGTGGCTATAAAAGGTCAGTAGAAAGCAAAGCTGTTTATTTTACTTAACATTTGATTCAGTAAGTAAATGAGTTTTTAGTGCAGCTTACGTGCAAAGCCAATCTTTGCAACCAACTCCTTTGTATCACTAAACTTTAATAAAAGTATGCCATAAATATTAAATCAATGCTTAGAAATTTAAACGTAATACTAATGGCAAAAGTAATTTTGCAGATAACAAACAGACTTGCTGAGAACATATTCCCTTAAAGACTAGGGTATTTGATCATGGCCTCATCCTGATGGTGATGGGGAGAGTCTTATAGATAAATAATAGTTTAAAATAAAATCTTCACTATGGACAGCTTTTTAACAAAAACTCATTTCCCAATGGATTTATCTTTCGGGAACAAAATTTAAGAGAGGATTTGTCTACTATTGATATAGAATCTTGGTGGCGAACAGTATTCCTGAATTCCTCTGATAGATCGGTGTCACTCTGGATTTGTCTAACCATTGTATGTCAATACCTTACATTTTGTTGTCTAATAAACACAAGGAAGACTCATTTTTCCTCAGGATGTCTTGGGGAAAGGGCACAATCTGAGACATAGAAGGGATCTCATTCCCTTGGCTTCTGAGCCCTTAAAAAATACTGGAGCAGCAAAAAAAAGAGAAGCGCATAGAAAAAGCCATATAGGAAATAGGCAAGAGAAATGGCTGTGCTGGGGCTGCAATTTAATTTCTGGGGAGCGTGGCCAGGAAGGCCACCAAGCATGCAGGCTGCGCAGAAGCGCCAGCACGCACTGCAACGTCACTTGCGTTTGCCTGCCCAAGGCAGACCCAACATCAGCCTAACCCCTGGAATGTCTTCTATCATGCAAAATAGGAAAGTTACAATCAGACACCCACACCTTGGATTTCTAAATCTAAGGAACTGGATGCAGTGTCATGATTTACTGATCGCTCCAGATTATGAAGGCAGGCAGGGAGCAGATGGCAGCGAGCACATACCAGCCTCGGCTAGCGGTGGCCTCTGCCAGAAGCCTGAAGAGCCTGGCTGGACTCCTGCACTTCACATAAAAAGTCTTTCAGATTTGAAATGGTCATTGTGACAGACTGTGTTTTCAATGTCCAGTGATGAGAGACTTAGGAGTGAAGGACATACAGGGATTTCTGTAGGTCGCGTTTTCCTGTGGTTTCTATGATTTCCTACAAGGTGTAGTGCAAAATATTTGACAAGGTAACTAAACTAGTGAACAGCTCCGAGCTTCGTTTCCTACAACATTGTTCTACAGTGATCTGAAAATTTCTACCCTACAGTATAAAACAGAAGATATTTTCTTAAACAATCTAAAGGTAGCTTAAGTGAAGAACCCTTCTTTACATGCATTTCTCGTATAAGCAGACCACAAACTAAAATGCCAGAGAAGGCTTATTTGCTACCATTTTAATAACTAAGAAATGTAGCTCAGGCTAATATACTGTTTTCCACTTTTTCCTTGGAAAAAAAAATTGTAGGATATCTACTAGTATATTAGTAGCAAACAGTGGTTTATCAGATGATCTCAGCAGGTCAGTTACAATTAAAAATAGGGTGACACATATGGAGAGTAATCCAGGTGCAAAAGCACTTACTTCTATTTGTCGTTTTCCCAGTGTTAGCCGTGTGATGCTCAAAAAGGGCATGGATATAACTTAGAAACCTAATTAGGCCATTAGAAGTAAATTCCATTATAAAAAAAAAAAATCAGCTTCAACAATAAACTGTAGCCATTTTAAATTTAATATTGCACTAGCAAGTAACACTATCACTGAATAATGCAATGTACTGTAACATAAGGCGAGAAGAGAGGAATGAGAAAGTGCAATTGCTATCTTCACTATTATGGATCTTTTCAGGAGATACAGTAAAAAAGCCTCACATCACTGACTAATTATTTTTAGTATTTTATTGGCAGTCACAATTGGACAAAAAGTAGGTATTTGTGAGAGAAAAACAAGTTTTTGGTTAGATTTCTCCAGCCCTCTATACTTCAGAGTTTTATTTCTGGCTAAACTGAAGCTGGATGTCAAATCTGGGTCCCTTAGAACAAAATCTTAATAATTAACTGGAAAAACTGAACATGATCGTTTCTGACACACCTACACTGGTAATTATTGCTTTGAGGCCATTTACTAATGAAATTAATGTATTCATTGCCCTAACAAATTAGCATAACTTATACATAATGCCCCACATTTCAAGACCTTCCTAGAAAAACAACACTTAATACTGCAGAATGAAACAGCAAGGGCATTACACGCAGACGGTGTTCACCGAATTAGTACACGTTAAAAAGCACAATGGCTAAGTGTTAGTTATAAAGCAAAACGTAAACACAACGTGAGTATTGAAACCATTAATGGTGTAGTAGTCAAGAGTGTACAATCGATGATTATCTTTGCACTTCAAATAAGCACCCACTACAATAGCAGCAACCATGCAATGTAATTAACTGGCTACTTTTAGTGATATCAAGTATGAAAAGAAGGCTTTGAAAAGCAGTTTGTTCTTCCTTGTCAAATCCCTAATAAATGCAGTATGGCTCCCCCACTCCCCACACTGTTATCAAGATGACTTCAATGCCTGGAGTTGGCTCCAGCCAACTGGGTTAAATAGCAGTAAAGGACCAGATTAAACATATTCCCTTTGGAAAGGGCAAAGGCATCTGCAGGACTCTGCTGCCATTTTTAATCGGCAAGATTCAGTCTGTGGAAATGACTCCTAAAGTTTTCTCCCTCTTCAGAAGAGAGGTCAGAGGGGCAGACCACCATGCGGTTAGATGTCGTCCCAATCCGAGCGGGGGGAATTGCGTGTGAAAAACATCTGACGCGGCGTCACCCGCAGCCTGCGCGGCTGCGCTGAGCGCCCCAGGCAGCAACGGAACGCGCGCTGCCACCACAGACCGACTTGTGACCTAGCAGAGGGCCAGCGTGAGGCACATCACCCACCAGGAACCGCCGGCTTGGCGTATGAATAATGTATTTATGTGCTTCAAATTATAAACTTGCTTTGAGGGAGAACGTGGCATGGCAGAAAGTCACCTAGGACTCTGAGCTGCACAACAGCCACTATTGGCTTAGGTGTGGGCAGCTGAGAACTAGGGATGACTTTACCAGGCCTTTCTTCCATACACCTAAGGAACCAAGCCCTAATGTTACAGCCGAGTTATTTTACTTTTGCTGGCTAGAACTGCCTAATTTATTTCCTCCTAGGGAACACCAAATAGCACCTTATTCTGTGACATCTCACTCTCTCCTCTCACACAAGGATAGATGCATGGGGACAGAGTTCCCCTGCAGATCCTGAACTGTATCAGTAACTGCTGCTCCAACGGAAGTTAAAAAAAAAAAACCAAAACAAAACACAACTTCAAGGAGAAATACTTTCAGCTCAAAACCAGAGTTTTCTTAGAACCCCATCCGCAAGTGTTGGGCTCCTGCCCACCAGCATAATGTTTTACATCTTAATTTATTAATAGTTTTATTCTACCCAATGTAATTTAGATTCTGTCATTACTATACAAATGTCTGATTCTTTCTCAATCCTCTTAAGCTCTCAGTTCCCATGATATCTTGTGGCAATGAGTTCTGTATGCTAATTATGAGATGCATAAAATTTCATTTGCCAGATTTATATTTCTTGGTTATCATGTCACTCTCTTTCCTGAACATTCCACTTCAGATTCTCTCATTTTTCACCTTTCTTCAATTTGAATTAAAAAGAAGAAAAATCAAAATTTTTCCAGTCTTTCTTTGACCATCTTTGGACTTCTTTTGTTTATATTTTTGCATATCTTTACTAATTTCTTTTTATAATAGAAAATGACCAGAATGCCTACCACTATAAGAGATTTTTTAGCCTATTAAATATGCCTTAGATATGGCTAATGTCACAAAGCAGAGTGGTTTAAACAGTGGGGTTCCTGAACTGCTGAGCTGCATAGGTGATTCTGCTCTCTCTCCTCAAGACATGAAACCTAATTATACTGTGGTTGCTACTACTAAGTACAGATACCTGGAGGCAATTCACGTACAACTGAGAACACTCTCCTTTTGTACCTTCTAGAACTAGCTGATCTTTGAAGCAATCAACTGAAGTGTCATGAAATTGTTTCCCTGAACCTTGCCCTATTGTGACATATCTATAGATGGGTAGATGAAACCTCTTACTATTTTATAAGACTCTGTTACCTCTTTAATGTTGCTCACAATTGCACACTCAGGACCCAAATTTCATTTACACTAATACTCCTTTACACTCAGGCAGTAAGTTTCTATGTATTTCTATCTACAATAATGCTGGAGTAATAGCAACAACCCTAGTGAGAACAACAACAGAGCTTCAACAGTCTCTCCTCAAGCAGGCAGTAAGTAGTAGAAGCCTGCTATGCATTCTTATGGGTTTTTTTCTGCTTTCTAAAACAATTCCACATCAAAGAATACCCACACAAAGCTTAAGATGCCTCCCCAAATCATTTAAGACCACAGAATTACAAGAACAGTTTACATTCCTGTCAAGTCACTCTGCAAAGCTTCTACAGGCCATCCTTACAACTTGCCTGGATCACATAGCTCCTAGCCAGGCACTGATCTGCTCCTGATCTACATTGCCCAACTATATTCTGCAATATCCCATTCATCCCACTGTGTTTCTGGTGCACTTACTTCAGAAGGTCAGTCCTCTTCCATCCCCAGACACCAAGTTCACCCATTTTGCCTTTAAATCTGTCTATGATAGAGAGATGGCATCTTTGGCGACATACCTACTTTTATTTAATTCCTTTGTCTGACACACTTCCCTCAAACCTGCCTCTGTGACCTTTCTTCCTCTCAGTCAGCTGTAATTTCTGTCCTATCATTTACTACTAGATACAGGGTCACTTTGGTATTGTTGACCTTCCTAGCAGATGTCTTTGCATGACCCAAGAGCTCCTTACCACCTGTCACCTGACTTCCAGGTCTGGCTATAAATAATCCCCCTCCTTGCTGGTTTGACTATAAATAATCCCATCCCCACCTTGCTGGCTTTTGACATCAGCTGGTTCCAATTTGGGTAAGGTGGAGCTTCCCTCTCCTTGCAGGGTTACAGTCCTCCCTCCTCACTGTGTTACCCACATGGAAACCCTCCCAGGGCTTGGAGACAGAAGTATTTAATACAAAGATAGCACTAGGTCTCTAAATCAAATCTTCGGCCTGTTTGCCTGCATTTCAGTCCAGCACCACTCCCCCTCGCCTCCCAGGACCGGCATGCACGGAGGCACCGAGGCCATGCTCACTACCACGTGTGCCTCTGCCACCTATGGCAAGGCCACCACTGCTGCTTGGTGAGCAAGCCACCCGGGAGGTGGCCTTGGCCGCTCTGCACCCACCTGGGCTTGCTTGGGACTGGCACAGGTCCAAGGGCTGCGGTTTTGGTAGCCTTCGCTGACCCCATGGCGGCAGCCTGTGACCAGCAGTCCCCATGGTGGCTTTGGGCAGCAAGGGCAGGAGCAGCCTTTCTCACAGGGCCGTCGTCCTGAGAGATGGGGACACATACAGACTGCCTGAACACGCTGATGTTGAGGATGTCTATAGGATGATATGGATACAAAGCCTGGCCTCATGTGCTCTGCAGGCCTGTCCCAGGATCAGCCTCCATGGAGGCCTCACAGGCTTGTTCTGAGCTGCAGCTAGACCTCAGCTGTCCAGAAATCACCCCCCATACCTAAGTGCTCAGTGATCACTGCTTTTCTTTTCAGTGTTCACCGCTAAGACCTGGCACTTCTAGCATGCACTTCGCGTGGTTTATAAATAAACAAATATGTTTCCTAAGTACCTAGCCTCACCACTTTACCTCCTAGCCACAGGATACAAATTGCAGCTCGGGACAGAGTACAGCGGTGAACACCCCAGGCTGGCCCGGGGTGGGGAAGAGAACAGGAAAGTGTTGAGGCAGCACTCACGGCAGCAGCCCACACTGAAACCCCATCTGAAAGAATTCACATCAGTGGAACTATTAGCAGACAGATTTACAAAGTTTTGGCACACCTTTTTTTGCTCTGAGGTGGCTAGTTCACATTCCTCTTTACAGAAGACAGCAGGTACCTAAAGGAGGTAACTAATGCTGCTTTTCAAGTTAATGGCCCAAGACTTTCCTAAGGAGGATGCCGCAGAAAACAAATAGTACCAAAACCAGACTCAAGAAAATTTTGTGGGTTTATGGCATCCTTCTTAAGAAAAGCCATGATTGCAGCAGTAACAACAGGCCCCGCACAGCAAGATGAGCAAGGAGAAGTGAGAAGCGGCAGGAGAGGAAAGGGTGGCTTGGTTTTCTCAAAACCCTTAAAGATTTGACTTCAGTCAAAGAACTGATCGATTTGCTGGGCTGACCGTTTCTCTCACATCCTCAGGAAAAAAACAGGTGGAAAATGGCAATTAAAAAGCGTGCAAGTCTGTGGAAAGGAACTGGTGAGAGGAAGCATGCTAAAATCCTGAGAAGATAGGGATGATGTATTCATCCATCCACCAGCATTATGCCCATTTACCCCCACTGAAGGTCTGTACTTAGTGACATTCATTATCTGGCCTAGAGAGAGGCATTTCTGCAAGAAGGGTTAACTCAAGGAGCCCGCACGGGCAGTGATGTCCCTCCGTGCAATTGCAGCAAGAGCTCAGCGTAGCTGGGGGAACTCTGGGTGACCTTAAAGGCTGCACATACAAGTCTTGCCTGCAAAACCCGTGAGAACTTTTTCTGCTATGATTATAAACTTTACTAAGTTAGACTCTCACAGAGTTATATAACCGTATGTGGTGGTTAATGAAGTGCTGGATGTAAGAAAAATAACTGCAATGTTATTTTGCCCCTGGTATGCTTTGCCTTATAAGGATTAAACCTAGAGCTAATTCACTTGTGTTTTGTGATCTCTATCATGCTGCAATAATAATACTTAGCACTTTATAGCACTTTTCACTTATAAAAAGTGCTTTACAAACATTATCTAATTATTAATCTTCACAACAGTCCTGTGACACAGGTATACAGGTCAATTTAATGTTCTGCTTTAATAAACTACTAGCACTTTAGTAAATTGAAAAGTATAAAACACATTAAATTCACTTAAGAGAAACAAAAGTTAGTGAACAAATTGCAGTTCTCTGCAACATTCTATGTGGGCAATACACATAGCAACTGCCTCTGATCACTACCTCCAAATGGCATAATCTATGTAACAAATATTTCAATTAAGTATAGGAGACACTCATCTCTTAAGAGGATAGTTACCTTTTGGCTCAGGTTATTCATACCATCAGAGCAGCCGAGGCTGCTTGATTAAGACAACACTGTATTAAGTTCTGAACAAACAAAACAGTGGGTGAAATCTAGGTATAAAACAAGGGACAAGATATGGGGAAATACGGGCAATTAGTATAGCAAGCAGTAATCACCATATTCAAGTAATATCTGCCCACACACACATATGCAGAGCCATTTTTTGCCAGCACGCATCCATCTTCTCATTAGTACTCTGCAGTTCTTCCCTTGCTATACCTCACAGGCTTCAGTTTGTGATTAAAGACAGTACAAGAGTTTGACATTTGGTAAACACACCATCATACAGACTTAGTTATATAATCACAAACTATTTTTTCCCAAAGGTCACCGTTTCATTTGGTACATTGCATGGGCTTGTCTTCAGGACGAATCAGTGCAGGGCAAGAAGCTGCTGTCTAACGAACAGAGCTGCTGCTCCCTGGGCTGCAGAGGTTCAGAGTTATGTAGTGGCTGAGGAATGCAGGAAGGAAAAAGAAACAAAACCACCAGACGTCTTCTACTTAAGGTAGTTTAAAAGCTGCCTTGAAGAGTTCAAGAGTCTTTACCTATGTCTGTCACAAGAATTCCTATGTGATACAAGTTTCTTAAAAACAAGCTTTTTACACAGGTCATCCATCAATTGTACGATCCTCATGTGCTCATTGCCTGACCTGAAATGGGGAGTCTACCTTACTAAAGGTGCTGTGCTTTGGGCATAAAACATCATAGAATCATAGAATGGCTAGGGTTGGAAGGGACCTGTAGAGGTCATCTAGTCCAACCCCCCTGCACACGCAGGGTCCCCTAGAGCATGTAACATATTACTAAATATTCTGAAAAACAGAGCAAAGTGTCTTAGGCTGGGTTCCCAATCAGTAGACACTTTCAACCTTGAGCTGCTGTGCCCCAGTCTCCATCTGTCAGATAAGGACAACAATTCCTCTTCACAGGGGTTTTGAGTGCTATATAGAAACTGTGAGAAAAATAATAACTGTCTCTGGGACAAGTTTTGAAATTCATGCACTAAAAAGGGCCTGAAGGCACACCCTGAACAGAAGACAAAAAAACATTAAATTCAAAAATATTTAAACAAAATATTTGAACTGCTCATTACATAAGTGTCACCCCATTCTCTGCCTACCAGGCTTCACCTTTACTTTTACTCTCAGCTTTGCAACCCCAGCAAGGTTTATTTTTAATTTCTCATCCAGCCATCCAGCTCTCCCCAAATGCCATGACATGAACTTACACTGACAAGTCCATGGCTCACTAGCACCACTGGCATCATTTTGTACAGATCACAGTGCAGCTCTCTACCCCTTAAGCTCATGGAATAAAGCAGCAAGAGTACCTTTCTCCACATGAACCAGTACTTGCAGGACACAAGAACATACTTTGATAGCAGATTTTTGAAGGTATTTCTGATTTTTTTTCCTCCTTTTTCCCCCTTGAAAGAAGGAAAAATGTATTGCTCTGTATACAGTTTTGGTCACTGCTTTTTTTCTCCCCTCTGAATCTCAAAACTATAGAGAGAGCAATACACATTCCTTTCTTTCAGAAAAAGCCAAACCATTTTGATCAAAGTTTTTCCAGATATTTTACACCAGGAGACAGCCCAGCATGGGAAATATCAGTCCAAACAGGTGAAGTTTGTGAAGATTAAACAACTGTAAACAAGTTTTTTTTTTTTTTTAAATGAGAATTGTCAAGTAACCTTAATGGCAGGCAATATTCTCTGCCCTGCCTAGAATGTTCATGCACACACTGTTCTATGCTGAATGTTTTTGAGTGTTTTGCTTGCTGTGAGGATCATTTTAATTCTCTGCTAGCAAATCTATGTCAGTGCTGAGTTTCCCTTTTTTTTTTTTTTTTTTTTTTTTTTATTACACATGCCCTAGCTGTTTCTTATAAGGAGAGAATAGTACCTCTCAGCTTCCCTTAAATAACATACAGATGACTAATCACTGTGGCACCCAGGAAAGATATGTCAGGTAAAGTAAACATTCAGAAAAGAATGAACCCTTGAGCTATCCCTGTCAAATACTCTTACCTGGAACTGTCACAGTGATTGTGGTGCGACCAAAGAAGGAGCCTTTGATGACTGAGGAGTTATCTAAATTAGTAAACTGCCTGGCGAGTAGGAGAAAGCCTACTGCCAGTTAGTTTAAAGCAGTGGCATTTAATAGAGATGACAGAACCAGAGGACTGGTTCATGACTGTGATATTGAGGCTATCAATATGTTTTTAAAATGTTAGCAAGAGAAAACCACTATTGGCTATTTTATTGCTATTTGTCCAAGAGGTGACACAGAACAGCTGCAAAGGCCAATTTTTGGCTGAATAACGTTACAACATAAGGGCTTATAAGGGGCTGACATTAAAACTAGAACTGCATCTTCCTCCAAAACATACATAGAGAAGAGGACATCCATTCCAGCATCTCTCTTAAATCTGATTTTATAAGAAAACAGGTTTGCAAAATTCTATCTAAGATTTTCTGCCTATAAGTAAATAATGTAAGATACTATGGTATTACTCTTGACATGAAAGAGGACACAATATGTTTTGTGGTGCTATGGCAGAAATGACTTGCTCTTTTCAGTTTTTTAATTGTTCTTGCACACACACAATCACCCACTGTGAACTTTTCACATCTGCTTCTTAACRCAATGCTGGCTGCTTAATCTGAAAGCCAGTTTTATCCTCGTTCTGAGGTATCTCTTGGGATGCCCTCTCCATGCTTCCATTTTTTGTTCTTAGCTGCCAGTGTTTCTATTGTATTTCGTATGCCTCACCTGTATTCTGATGCCACCTTGTGTCACACGAGCAATGATTTGGACATCCTGGATTAGCGGCAGCTGAAGCTGGTGAACACGTAGCTGGCACGTGCCTCATGAGAGCACGGGAGAGACGGACACGCCAGGAGAGGCTCCCCGGGAGCCCACGCTGGGCATGAGGCCTGGGGCAGAGCAAAGAGCACAGCGGCTGCAGGAGAGCAAATCCTCTACCAGACTGAGAAGGTCTGCTGCCCGGAGCCCGAACCTGCCAAAACTGAATTCAGTGCAACAGATCACCGCAAAGGAGCAATCCATCCCTAGGCCAAGTACGCAGGAAGGCAGAGTCTGCGTGCATGGTTACAAGTCTGAATACGCCGTGCTGAGCGTGCCGGTAACACCACGCCAAGCACAGCTCCTCGGGCAACACGTAACGGCCCTCTCAAAGCACTGGCCTACTTAAAACTCCTCGTTTATCAGGACAAAGTAAGAGAAAATAATCTACAATAGACAATTTATTTCTCCTCTTGCCACAATTCCTTACAATAATTCTTCATCATGAGCAGGCTCCTTGCTGATACTGCCCACTTCCAGATGTATTCCCATATACTTAGTGCTACAGACAGTAATGCTTTGTTTGCTCCTCGTAGGCATCTGGAATATAGGCCTGGGGGACACAGCTGGGAGCTGACTACGCAGAGATGCACGTGCTGGAGCTGAAAAGAGTAAACCCACTTCAAAGAAACAGCGCAGAGTCAGAAATTGGTTGGACAAGAAGGATGATGTGAGGAAAGGGGAAAGATGATGGGAACTGTGGTTTGCATGTGACACTCATTAGATGATTAATATACATAATTATAAGCAGCTAGCAACAGCGTCCTCCCAGGCGGGCCACATCCAGCCCACGTTAATGGAAGCCCCTTGGAGCACAAGGTCCAATAGAAACTTTCAGAAACTTTATTCTGATGATAAAAATATTCTTATCGGATTAAACCCTGCTGGCAAACTTTACTGWGTGTTACAGAAAAATCTTGAATCATGTCTGTCCATCACCCCACTCATGTTGTTTCACGTAACCGACTTTTAATAGCGCCAACCTCTCATTTCTTGACAGATACACCTCTGAATTATACAATTAAGTAATTTAATTCAGAAAATAGCATCTATTATACAACAAAGTGAAATGCAAACAATATCCCTTACTTTTCAAGTAATGCACCTCATTACTGCCCAATTAGAGGAACATTCTCCTTAAGACAACTTCCACACTTGTCTGTGGTAGAAAACAGCTATTTGCCTAAGGCAAGAGTGTACACATCCATGGAATGGAGAAGGAAACACATACCAAACTGTAGCTGAGGAAACAACAGACTATCTAGTGCGTGAGGATGAGATTGAGACACCGGGAGGCTTGTGTTTTGATAGTCAAGAGAAAAATTATAGAGAAAATTACCTCTTTTGCTAATGTAGTTCTGTGCATTGGAAGTGCCACCAACAGACTGACTTAAAACTCCATGATGTTTTCTCCAGCCCTGTCCTTGCCACTTGGCGGATACCGACAGAGGATTTGTATAGGTATCCACCAGATTTTGCTTCCTTGAACTGCCAATTGTCAGTTTCAAATTAAATCAAACACTTTTTGTCAAAATTGGTAAATATCAATAGCTGTGTGACTTATCTGTGGTAAGTCCAATTCTCCTTAAACCCTGTGGGAGATCTGACGCGGCACAGAACAGGGCCAAGGCTCTGCTGTGCTTATTTGACTGGTTTCCAAATGAAAGCTCAAGAGTATAGGGAGAAGGCAGGAGCAGAGGAAGGGAGGCAAAGCTGCAGCAACACTGTGGCTGCACTGTAGGAAGGCTTGAAATAGCATCTCAGATTTACCAAATGAATGGATAATTCCTCAACATTAGCGACTGATTATCATACAGGTGTTTAACAGAAGTTTGCTCAAAATTAATCAAAGAAAGTGAAAGATCCTCTAACATTTCTGTAGAAAATCCGAAGAGAGCCTTTCTGAAACACATCCTGTTGCTCAGGAAGATGCCGGCAGAACAGTAACAGAACGGTTGTGGGAAGAGCACGACACGAGGCACGGGCTGTTCTCAGAATCCGCTGACCGGTGGTCTCCAAGGCTGCAGTGCGGGAGCCTGGGGCAGCGCGTGCCTCGCGCTGAGCAACGCGACTGCGCTCCAGGAGCATCCTCAGCACCTCTCCTTCCTTCCCCCCTCTCTCCTGAGCCTTATGTAACCTTCCGAGCTGGAAACGTAGGTAGCCAGCGTCACAGGGAGCATTTCGCGCTTACTTTTTAGAATACTGTAATTTGTAACATGAAATTAAAACCAGCTCAAATTAGTAATTCAATCCCTATATTCCAATTTAATGAACTTGAGGCTTCATTGCATTATTGTTTTGTGCCACTGGACCAATCATTTGGTTTACAGATGGAATGCAATTCTTTGTTAATAAATAAATGCATAAAAAATAAAAGGTATCCTCAATGCAATTATGTTGATGTCCCTCAGGAACCAGAATGCAATTATTTAAAATATTATTTTCTTAGATTACTCTCAAGAAAATAAGGAAAGAAATATGAAATTTGTGTCCTTTTAGCTTAAGCTCATTTTAAGAGCAGTAACAGTGATGCAGTTGGTCCCCAGTGCCAACTGCGAAGCACTTAGCCAGAAAATTGTTATTTGATTACAGTTCTGGCTTCATAAAATGTGGCTAAAGATAATTTTGGACATCTGTGGAATGACCCATTGTCAAAACTCATGTGACAAACAAGTGACAAAGTTATTGTTCTTGGTCACTTTGGAGGATTTTTTGTATCACAAAGGTAATGTGAGGCAGTATCAGCCTACACAGTTTTTTTGATTCAATTATAAAAATAACTCACAATAAGAATAATTCTAGCATAAATAATTAAATCTCTCTGGAGGAGGAAGAAACCCTACAAATGTACATATGCTTTCAAGTATTCTCTATGTATAAAGGATTGTGAAGTGATACGGTGACCAGCAGTCAATTCTCATCTTGAGAACTACTTTTCAAAGTAACTGGTCTTCCTTATTAAAATAAACAAGATGGAAAGGGCACCAAAGGACATTGCATGATTTTTAACAATGTGCAAACTGAATCTACTTAGATACCTCTAATGTTCATATGATCTTTTTCATTACACTTTACAGCCTTTTCTAAACAGCAGATTTCCTGGATGAGGCTCCTACCTCCTATATTTTAATCTGATGGCAAAAAAGAAAAAATCCTAATGGGAACATATGTCAGATATGAGTAAATGCACTTGGTAAATGCAAAAGAGAAACAAAACCTTTGCATTTGAAGTCACCATGACCAACCGGCAACACAGTTAAAAAAGAAAAGGGCCTTAATCAAAAACCTAACGTGGGATTTAACTTCTTCATATGAATTCTTTGACATTCTTCTTCACTGTCCATTACATGGTAGTTCTTGTCATTGCATGATTAACAGCCTCAGCACCTATTTCACCTTTTGTTAATTTTGCTAAATACAAACACAGCTATGCTCAAGGAAACCAACTGGGCATGTGTAGGGCATTACTAGACACCAGTAAGCCACTCGCCAGCCCTACCACTCGCCACTTTCCCTCAGCTCCTGCAAGAGCAGCATCTACCAGGATGAGTCCATCTTTCCACAGGGATGGCACAAGCGTTGGGCCAAGGAGGTCTCGTTTTTCTGTCAGTGATGACTTGGGATACATGGAGCTCTAAGGAGCAGTAGCAGGAGCTGGTAAAGCGCAGTGGTCTCACAGCACTGTTAATTCCCTAATGCACTTTCTAAAAATCAAAAGGATTGGAAAAGCGATGGGATGGACTTGGCACCTAAAAGCTCAAAGGTCTGTTTTGCAGTTTATCCAAGAGGCCAAAGCCACATAGTTTAGCTGACAGCACTGTATAACCATGACCATTATTCAGTTGAAATGGGGGGGATAAGGATAACTGGGGTTGCAGAGGGTTCCTGCCTCACTCCTCTGCAGCAAAAGAAAAAAGTAGAAAAAAAGAGTCTACCGCAACAAACAAGATTCTAGTTCCACAGGGGAAGTTCCCTAAGTTGAAATCTATCCACCCTTGGCTAGAAAACTGGCAGCCCTATTGCCTGCACAACAATGTCCGGAGAGCAATTCTGTTCATGCTTGTGAGAAAGGAAAATATCAGATGGGTTCCATTTAGCAGGGTCACAGAGACCAGCTCTGTGCTCAGCCGAACATATGGATCCTCACACTTAGGGTCAGACTCTAAAACTCTTACTCACAACAAAAATTATTTAGCTGCTCGAGTGATAGCAGTAGGTCATGGAGGCCAGTATTGTTATAGCAAAGGAAGGGTACTGCTGACGGTCGCTGGCGATGCAAACACACCTTCAAACTTGGGGCTTCCTACAGAGGGCTACTGCTTCTCTATACAGACACACAGTGTCACTTGACACAGGAGCTCCAGGGAGCAGAGCTTTTCTGTTTGCGAGACTCTTCTACTTAAGAATCACTATCAAGCTCATTTTGTTGCACAGAAGTGTAATTCTGAGCTATACTGTAGTCCAAATATACTGTGCTGACCTGCTTATTCCCAGGGCTCTATTTAATTATACAAAAATGTACAAGAAAGTAGAGCAGCCCTATTTGAATGCCCTGATGCTGTCTCAGCAATTTCTGCTCCTGGCACATGCTATTTCAACAGCCAGTGATCACTGGAGTTAAAGTGCATGCAACCAGCTGAATAGGATGCAATTCTTATTCTTATGATGAATATCAGGGTCAGGGGTGAGTACCAGATAACACATAACAGATGTGGAGGGAGTAGAAGGAATTCTGTTTACTTTGGGTGACCACCTACATTTCAAGGAGGGGGGGGAATAAAGAGCCTACAACTGCAAGACGAGGATTACTTAAGGGACTCCATTGTACAATTTTATGCAGGACAGTTACATATTTATGTATTAGTGTGAAATATTGTCCCACTCAAATTAACCTCTCATGCAATGTAACTCTTCAACAACAAATAAGAGAGATCTTTTCAAAACATACCCTGTGGTCAGTTCTGGTATTGAAAGGTGTTTCTTTTTATAATGCCCATACTTCTTTCCATTTCAAGATTTTTTCAGGTATGAGAAGCAAAGTCACCTTAGGAAGATGGAATGGATAAAAAAAATGATTTGAACCGCAGGGAAGCTGAAGACGGCCGGGGAAGGCTCTGCAAGATGCTCCTGACAGCACACTTGGGGGCAGTCAGTGCAGGACCATGAAGTGCTGCCTGCCATCACCAGCTGCTCACGCTGCATCCTCAGCCCTGAAGCCCAGGTCTTGCCAAAGGGACCTACGACTGCTCCACGCAGGCAGTGGCCCATCCTTCCAAAGGAGATATGGAGCTGGAGGATTCCCAGAAGCAGGAGATTCATACTTCTGAGGCCAGCAAGACATAAATCCACATAATTTGACCAACTCAGAGCTCAAAACAGAACTAATGGAAGTATCATTACAACTTCTTAAACTAATCTTTATGGAAAATGTAGCAATTGCAGAAAGAAGGACCAGGTATTAGAAAATAATTGTGAGCAGGCAAGCTTACTTTAAGCAGGAATCAGCAGCAAAAGAAAAAAAAAAATCACCATGTAGATGTCACCAGTTAGTCTGGTATCTTCCTTAATGAGTTTTTCTCCTTATTCCCTTGGAAGCCTTGCTCTGGATGTTGAGGATCCAATACAGTTTTTATGGGTGAGGTACACAGTGGGCAAGTAAATATGGCAAATGATCTCAGAAGTCTTTGAAGATACAGTTTCCTTACATTTTTAAAGATACACACTGCCTCATTTAGGTGATGGATTGAAATGGAGAAAAGAAGACAATTTATGTAGAAAACCCAGTAGATTTCAGTTCTAAGTGTTCTATGCAATGTAAATCTAATCTCTGGTAACATCAAATAAAATTAAAAATAAAATCTTGATTCTTTAAAATGGAAAATATATTTGTAGCATAGAGCAGCCATTCTTTTTCAAAATCAAAACTATCTGCAGAAGAACTCCTGGGTTATTCCTAGAATCTGGATAGAAGAAACCAGCCAAAACCCTGAAACAGTTCTCAAAGTGGAGGGGAATGTATCCCTACCTACCACACTAACTTTTGGGTTGCTGCCACCCCGCCGTTTTGGCAATCAAAGGAATGCCCTGGGCACCATGTAAAGGCATCTGTGGCAGTGTCAGGGCTGAAGTCGACATTTCTCATCTTTGACAGACGGTTAGTTTTTGGTCATTATTACTAAATTCAATTGCTCAATAATTTAGAAATGATAAATGTGAGTAAGAATATACACCAGGCCATCCTTCTAGGAATGCCAATATTGCATCCTCCAGCCCTGCTTCACCACACATCCTCACACTGCACGCGATGGGCTGAAGCCAACGGGGCACTTCGGCTCCCAGGTTGTAGAGAATTATTGTGTTTGGACCTCGAGGTGGATGAATTGGCTGGGCTAGAACGTCCACTCTGTCCATAAAGGCAATGCACGTCCCATTTCTCCCTTTGGATTTGTTTTTTGAGACCCACCTCCAGCCCTGCCTGGAAGGCAGCTAGTCCATATATCACTACTAAAGTTGGGAAGGGACCTCACCTATCTTCACATCTCAGAGTCTGCTTGTGCTCTTGCTAATCTATGGAACTTTTTGCAAATTTTGCTAATTCTTGTGCTGACATTGGCTATTTTATAGATTTATTATAGAAAATATGCAATGCTACATTTGTACCACAAAACTGAGRTATCACACACTGGTTTGGGGAGCAGGGAGAGGGGTGGGGTAGGCTTTTAACTTTCAAGTTCTTCTGTTTTTCATACTCCTCCACTCCCCTACCTGCCTTCTCGTGCTCGTATAAAGCCCCGAGATCTCATATTTTTAGCTAGAGACCTTGCTCTTCCTTATTAGCAACTCCCGGTGTACGCTGGCGCCTCTAGATAGCGTGAAACAAGCACGAAACACGAGTAAGTCCAAACCCACATCTCTCTGCCGTGTACCGTCACACGGCCCCAGCTCTCCAAAGCTTCGAACCACGGCCACGGCCCTGCCCGGCCACGTTGCAGGGGCTCCCAGGCTCCTCCGGCTAGCGGGATCTAGGGAACAAGACACCCCACGGGCCCTTGGCGACGTCTCGAGTGCCGGCTCTGTGGCCAGGAACTGCTCCAACATCTGGCGGCTTCAAACTCTCTCCCCTCCCTGCCCCCGAGCGAGGTTAGAAGCACTGCTTGTAAGAAGCTTAAAGAGCTAAAATAAAACCAGTGGAAGAGCACCGCAACCTCGACAGCACAGCGACACCCAGGGCACCACACAGAGCTGAAGGCAATCAAGGCTGCAAGGGAAAGCTCGGCATAAACTTCTCCCCCACTTTGTGGCCAGGTAGGCGCCCACGTCTAGTGGGCACTCGCCTTTCTGCAGCCCGAGTGTAGCAGAGCATCACAGYCCTTCTCGTCTCCTGCTCAACAGATAAAGCATTCTTGTGCTTCTAATTAAAAAGATTAATAAAGTAAGAGGACACATCAGGTTTGCATCAATCATTGCCCATGTGGTTCTTATTATTGTAATTAAAAGTTATCTCCTCAAAATTGTTGGATGAAAGTGCCATGATCTGCAATTGAAAACACATTGAAGGGAGTTATCCAACTTATTTGACTGTTTTAAGACAGTTAAATTTAAGAACATTGTGGAGATAATGCATTCAAGAGTCTTTAAAGGCAATCTGTCAGTAAAAGTGCACTTCTGTCCCACAAACCCCACTTTAGAGAGAATGTGAACCTTGCTAAGGGTGTTTCTTAAAAAAAAAAAAAAAAAAAAAAAAGGAAAGAAAAAAGAAAAAAAAAGGAATATTAATAGTAAAAAGGAGTGTCTTTATTTTTTCTCTTTTTTTTTTTAAGATGTTATTTCAGTTCAGCGTCTAAAATTCAGGGCTTGATCTTGTGAGTTGTTTAGGTCCTGCATATATTAGGAGTGCTCAGCTCCCCTGGGACCGAATCCTTTCATGGGTTTAGCTTTCCACAGTGAATGGGCCAAATTTCAAATAAACCTAAACAAACCTGGTCTTTCCCTGACATATGACCCCTTTATTGCACAGAACTTAGCACTGAGTTTTGACACGCCGGCTTTCACAATATACTGGCGTTTGGGAACTAGTGGTCTAACCAAAGAATTTTTGCACGTGCAGGAATGCAGACTTACAAATCCGTGAAATGGGGATGCAGAGCCCACTGAATTTATAATATAATTACAATTCCTTTCTTTCAAACATTCATATGTAATAGTTTTAGCAACAATCTAATTACATCAAATTTCGTAACATGTTAGAAATCCAAACCTTTTAATGCTGTCTCTGTATAAGGCAAATTTTAAAGTTCTCTTCCTCACTCCCTTCCTCTCCTTTCTCTGGACTGTCAAATATTTTGGTTTAAGACACAGCTACTTCACAGAGTTCTGTTTGAAATTACCCAGGATGCAAAGCCATGCCTTAGTGTTTGAGAAAGGCTAGCAGCGTGCTACTGAAGACCACATTTTAAATATGAAGGAAGGTACCTCCAGTAATATAAAGGAAAAACCTTATTTAACACATCACAGGAAAAAACCAAAAGGTGCTAAAGGAGAACCCATTAGAATCTTTCTGTGAAAGAAAAACAACATTTTCCTGACATCCTTGTTTGCATTTGAACTCTACCAACAGTTTTACTTTTGTAGCTTCTGCAACCCAGTCATCTCCTGTATCTTTTTTACTGGTACCAACAGACAGCTTGATCCATGGGCAGTGGATCTATGTGGCAGTTGATTTACATGACAAGAGATGATATAGTCAGTCTCCAAAGGGTTTTTGAGAAAGCTACAAAAGATTGCATAATTTAATCTTCAGCTGTAAAGAAAGAGCTTTTTTAATTTTACTTTTTGCCTTTTTGCTCAGATAGAGTTTTCCAAATCTCACATAATTTACAAGTTTTACAGATACCTCTGAGGGAAACCTGGCTTTCAAAGAAAAAAAAAAAAAAGAAAAAAGAAAGACTAAATGAGACAAGTGCAGAATTCTGAAATGAGACCATGGGAGGAACATGACACAACATACTCACTGTGCCCCCCCCACTACAATTTCCTATAGAAAAATTACCCCATATCAAAGAACGTACAGATAAAAGAGAAATAGTGATGCTAAATGTGACAAAAAAGCTTGTTTACATTTAATACATAGGAGAAATTGCTCAAGAACAGTTAAATGTGACCCATTTAATATTCCAAGGTCTCCAATACCTATGGTACTCTGCTGAGTAAGTGTGCTGACTGTGCAAATTAGGGCAGCTTGGGGATACACAGTGCTTTTCCCTTGCAGATTGAATTTTACAAGTTCTCAAAAAGCTTTTAGAGGTGTGGACACATGTCACAGGGTCACTAGGGCTACTTGTACTCATTTCTTGTACTGTTGGCTCATTTTTGCAAATTTCATCCTTCTAGCATTCTTGAGTCTTTTCTGACACATAGGTTCCTATTTAGTGAAGCAAAGATGTAATTATCACTTTTATCTGTGTGACTTAAAGCAGAGATGGCCAAGTCGATTTGATAAAGTATCTTAAGGCTCATACTTGGGCCTCAACAGGAAAGAGGGATAAAAATAATAGTGCTCACCGTGACTCCAATTAACTCTACAGTTTAGGAGTTCGAGATTTGATACCTTCTAGAACCCTTTACACTTACTGGCCTAAGTTCTTACCCAGCTTGCAGAATGATCATGGATTCTCTCAGCTGTAATTTAGGCTCATTACATCTGAGGGGAATGAGATGAGATGGGTACAATAAGGTACAAGGAGTTAGGAAGAGCAATGCTGGTTTAATATGGGTATAATACACCCACAGTACAAAAGCATGTAATGTCAGGATATCCATTTTTATAATTTTACTATAATTATATAGATTTTAACTTATAGAGAAATAGAGTCTCACCAACCCCCATACCCTAGACATTTCTCTAAAAGATTAAAATGTACCTCTTGCTATGGCTATCTTCGGTGATGGCATGAGTAATTAAAGATAGTACGGTCCAAGGCCCCAAAGAAAACATCACTCTGGGTTCTGGATGTGCTCCATGTTATCTTGAAACAACCTTGAGTCTGGAGTCAACCTTGTGATCTGGGTGATCCACAGGGACCCACTGCACTTGCCAGGGGGAACGCTGGCGATTGACAGCGCAAGCAATTTAGCTTTATTCCCCGGAACTGAGGCATGACGCACTGCAAAGCTGCCAGTGTATTCCTTGCTTTCTCTAAGACATTCCAGTTCAAATCTTATCTCCAACTATTTCTTGTCTAAAATTAAAACCACAGCCTGCAGGGTCTCAAGGGAACATCCCAAGCTCTTGATAAAGGCATGCTCCCAGAGAAGGTACTCTGAATCCCCGTTCTTGCAGGTTCTCCACCAAAAGAGAACTCGTCAAGGAGAGAGTCCCTGTTCTTCACTTCAACAGATCTCTGGTTACATCTACATCTCCAATAAGCTGCTGCCCTCCTCCATTTTGCATAGCTGCAGGATCAATCAGGTCACAGCAAAGATTTGGGTTAAAAGCAGCCACACTTGCCCTGACCCCTGCTGAGAGACCTCCTGTAACTCAGGTCTGTTCAGTGCCTGCAGGCCATGGCAATGTTGTCTCCCGAAGAGAGGCCCCCACGGGACCGTAAACGGGTGTCAGGCGGGTGTCAGGCCAGCCAAGCCCCTCCGCTGCCGGGCCCAGGCCCTGCGCGACATGGGACACACGCAGCAGGGCAGCGCAGAGCGGCACCCGTCACGTCTCGGCTGTACAACGCCTGCCATCAAACAGCCCACTCTCTGTAGGACAAAATGAAATGCTTCCAGTGCTGTCATTTTTTTAAGCGAATCCAACATGAACCAGATTTTCTTTTGTTTCTGTCAGTTTGGTTGCCATGCTGCAAAATCAATTATCTACAGAATCCTAGTTTATATCATGGACTTGGTGGGGTAACAACTGTGATCACTCTTGCTATATAGTCCACATTGATAAGAGGCTCTTTTGATCTTTTCTTGACTTCTTTTCTTTCTTCTCATTCTTATTAAGGGCAAGTTTGAAAATTTGACACTTAATGAAGAAAAATGCACACTCCATCCACTAGCTGCACACAGTAACCAAACAGATGCAGATGGGTTGTTTAGATCCCTATCCAGAAAGTCATTAGGTATTTTGAAAATACTGTCGACACTTACATAATATTTTTAGAGACATGCTGTCTTACATCCAGGACCATTAGTGCTTTTTATTTGACATAAGTCAAATAAAAGATTAACAGGGAGAAGAGGGCTTTTTTTCTTTTTTTCCCAGAGATGACCATGAAATATTAAAATAAAAAATGCTAGAAGCCATTTGATCACAAATCTGTTCTGGAATTGCTTGTGCAGCTGTAAAAATGGATTCTTCTATATTATCTTTGTGTCTACCAAAAAATAAGCTGGCATATACTAATGGAAAAGCACACGAACATTTGCTTCTACACTTCACTTAGTATTATTTTATTCTCCCCACAGAAATAAATCTAGTTATAAGGTAATTGTTGCAAAAGACTTTCCAGTGACTGTCTGTCAGAAAAACAACCTCAGCTATTTATGCCAAATCACAGTCCATGAGTGCAGAGGAGTTCAGATTGGACAATGCAACGGGTAACATTATAGATTGACATAATACTTTCTTCCTAAGATGTAATTTCATTAGATACTAAGTGAGGAAGGAATGTGAGTGTTTAAAGACACCTAATGTATACTAATGCTCTGGAGATGTGTGTGTGTAAATACCTAGCATTGTGTAAGTATATGCACACATCACCAGAGAAGGATTCTGTACTAGACAGGGCACTGAGACAGTCCCTGCTAGTGATATTCCTTGTATGTTTGTGTATTTGTATAAACTATCCAAGGTACACATCGTTCTCAGTGACAAACTGAGACATTAAAAAAAAAAAGATCAAATACGAAGAGACAGTACACTTAAACCCGTGGTTATTAGTATTAACAGTTATGGAGTGAGAACAGCTGACAGTTGACCTTGGCTGGCTACTGTTTTTAAGTCACAGACACAAAGGGGGGTTCCTAGAGGCACCATAAAAAGCAGCATCGCAAAGGCATTTATGGGGGACAACTTTCAAAGTGCATGGTGAGGTTTTATAGCTATCTCAGACCTAGGGGCAAAATCCCACGCCAGTGAAATCAATAGAGTTCCACTTTACTCTAGTAGCACTACACCAATTTACATCACCCAGGGGTCTGGTCCGGGGCTTGGAATGGGACTCCTGTGACTTCAGGTTTCACAGGACAATCTGATACTATATAAGCTAATCTGACAAAAACAAGATATTTGAAATTAAGACTTCTGCTCTCTCCATATGTCATGCAGTTGTGTTTAAGTGCCCTGCTGCAGCGACCTCGCTATTACACAGTTAGTGCACTGAAAAAGAGCCGCAAGAGTTTTCTCCTCTCTCAGTAAAAGACCTATTGACTCTTCACTCATACTAATTTCACTAAGATCTATTTAAGCAAAGATGTTTCGGGGCTCGGTGCAGTGACCACTGTGTCTCTGGAATGTTGGATGGGGATGGTGGCTTCCCGCCTGCTGGGGTCCCAATGCGCGTGACAAGCTGTGTTTACTTGGGGCCCCATGTGGCAGCATTCAGATCTGGATACCAATTTCCTCTCACACTGTATAAAAAACCTGCCACTAAACTGCAGAACCAGAATATTATTCTTGGCCTACTGAGAACAAATAGAGGGTTACCCTACAAACAGAAGTAATTTTGAAAGAATCTGAACATACAGGGCCATTTTCTCAGCTGGCACAAAAACAAGAGAGCTGCATTTACTTCAGTGGGCCTAGGAAAATTCACATGGGTTGAAGCACTGATCCTTAAAATTCTGCAAGTCTCCGTGACAYGACCTGGTCCCTGTGATGGCAGATAACATGCTCTGGATGAACCTCATGAAAGACCGATTAAAGGCCATCACTGGACAGAGACCATACAACAAAAACATTTTCCAGAAAAGGAAATTTCATGTTTCAAATCAGAGTTGCCTTCACAACGCAAGATGACCTCTAATGTCATTCTTGCTTTGCTCTTTTTATTTAAACTTTTTGCTTTCAGCGTGACTCAAACACATTGAGCACTGTCTTCATCCTTTTGGTAGCACCCTTATTTCTATACTCCAACCTCAACCACCATTTACCCAACATTGTGCAGCTGTCCCTCAAATGCTAACTGCCTGTCCTCCCAAGCTGTTCTGCAGATGAGTCCCAATGAGATTTGTGYGTGTAAGTTCTATTATCCACATGCATAAATGACAGAATCTACTGCCTACACATGTTAGTTACCTAGGCCAACCAGTGGGTATGGAGGGACCAAGATTTTTGTGCACAGATAAAAGCCAATTAGGGTACCTTTGAAACCATGTTCAAGAAGAAAAGAAGCAACCCTGCCTGCAAACAATACGTACTTCCTACAAGTGTAATTCTTATGTAGCTTAAACCTCTGGATAACCTTCAGAGCATGAGTTCCTCCTGCTAACAGTTCTTCAGGATTCATCTGGCCTTTGGTAACACAAAGGCATATGTGCAGTTTGTCCAGTTCAAGCRTGCAGAGAAAGGGACATCAGCCCACTAACACAGATTATCCACAGCACCTGATGGGTTTCAGATCATAAAAGCATACAAGCCAGTTTAACTATTTAGTCACCAGAAAGGCAATGCAAGGGACAAGAGGTGACTTGAAAAGGCAAATGACATATATTTTGGGGAGGTCCTTTTCATTCTTAGCTAAGGCATGTTCTTCTTTTTAACCACTGCAAATGTCAACATTTTTATTTATATTCTGTGCCAAACAGATAAAATTAGGTAATAGATTTTTTTTTTTCTTGTACAAAGTCAGGAAAAGTCATCCCAGAACCGATAACTTCTAACATACTAAACGTCAGTTTGGGGTCAACTTATCAGCTACTAAAATTCCCTCCTGAAGAGGTTTAAGCTGGAAGCTCTTACACACCCTGCACTAAAGCAGCACAGTGGTGTATCCTGCGTGCATTTCCGCTATCTGAATACAAACTCAGGGGGAAAACAAAATGTTTCTGTTGCTTAGCTGTAGCTAGGAACAGAACTCAGTGCATGTGTATGTTATCTCCACATTTCTAGACTCCTCTTTTACCTGTTATATAGACTCCAGTGATCACTCAGTGTGACTCAATCCCTTCGCACTTTATGATTTATACAGCTCGCTAGAAGTAGGCCATGCCAGCCTTGAAAGCACTTTAGCTTGGTTGTTTCTACTCATGAATGACATGTTGTCCTGTAATTATTCTGTCATTTCTTAAAAGGTGAAATCCATAACAGGTTCATGCTTTATGTGTTGCTATGTGTACATGTGAGTTTATGTCTGAGCATGTTTCACCAAGCTGGAATCATCATTCCAAATTACTTTACAAGTTGCTACACAGAACTGGACAGCTTAAAATGTGTTAAATATCCTTAGAGTTTACATGGACTAATTCAGGGGGAGCGGGGTTGGCGCAGGATAAGGGGGAGTCAAGGAAATCATTAATATGTTCCAATTACTGCCCTGATTCACAAAATACACAACTGCATAAAAGTGTCATTCTCTGCTTTGATCTTGTCAGTAATGCAATGTAAAGTTGTATTTTCTTGCACCATTTAATAAGGGCAGTATCCACAAAATGTGCAACTTTAAACAATTATGCAAATTTTAAAGTAAAGCGTTCAGAAAGAAAAACAAAAGGAGATCTGACATTAATCAGAGCCTGCAGGCTCTGCTTGCAACAGTTCTGTAAAATATGGACTAACTTTAGTGCTAGTGGCTGAAAGGCAAAGTTTTTCTGCTGCCTCAAAATTTACTGGAATTTTAGCTTATTTGAGAAAAACAGGAATATTAAATTCCCTTTTCTGCACAAAAATGTGCCATACAGCTTAAAGCACTAGCACTGAGACAGAGAGAAACACCAGTTCTTAGATATGTCAGAATATTTGGAGAATTTTAGCAAACTTCTAGATATCACATATCTAGATAATACATATCACATGAATTATGGGAGCACTACAATAGATTCTCTCTAACAAGTCCCTGCTGTGCCTAAGTAATGCCTATCTGCTATACTGGAAATATAAAGTTGTACATAAATAAAGTGTGTACATACAGAGTATGGAAATGGTGTCAATTAAGGAAATACCATCCTGGAGCCCAAATAAGAACAGAAGGGAACCTGGATCCTTTGCTATATTAAAATAAAAGGTGATTCTGGCATTTAAGAAAAACAAAACTACAGGTGTGACAAGACAAACAGAATTTCAGGATCCTCTAAGCTTCAGATTCAAATTTTAGATATCTGCTGCTTAACAACTACTTGTGTGATACTCAACTCAGTCCTTGTTGTTAACCAGGGAAGGAAGCATAAACTGGAGACAGAAGAGGTATGTTCAGCATGACCATGAAGAGGACRTGCCACATATCTCACAAGACAGAATGACTTGAAAGATACCTATCCTGTTCTTCAAACTGCTGGAGTCCAGGTAGTATCTAAACTCTTTACGATTATTATCTGAACTGCCCTCTGAACCTCTCCCAGGTTTCCCTACTCTGGCTATAAAACATAAGCACAATGAGAGCAGTTTACAAGGCAGTGTTACTTATTCACTTTGACTTTCCCAGCTTTAGCTGGTTTAAGTAAGACCCTTAATGTCACTTAAACATAGTGTTTTTGTGTTATATTTTAATTTTGAAAGGATTATCAGGAAAATCTACTCTTTCCGTTAACTTTCTTTGAAAACCAATTAAGAGTTTTAGAAAGGATCTTCGAATATCCTCACTCTGCCTGATAAATTACCCAGAACGAAACATGTAATACAGATGAAATCTTGAAAAAATGTGGAGGCAAAATAGAAAGTTTTCAATCTGAAGCTAAAAATACCAGTGTGTTACTTGGGAATGCAGAGCAACATGATCAAATATTATATGTGTTTGTATTCAGCTCTGTGTAGCTTTATTGATAAAAACTATGATCTATTTTTCTTTTTATGGGGCTAACAATTACATACCACTTGAAAGAATTTGACTGCTATTTACTAACTATAGCATTTGCTGAGAAAAATCCCATTGTCTTGCACAAACTTTACCAGCAAGTAATATTCCATCTAAGAAAGACTTTGGAGAACTATTAATAAAGTGACTCTTCTTTAGCTTCTCTTTCCTAAAATATACCACAGTAGTAATCTCAGGCTGCAACTCATCCTCCTGATACTACATGTGCAAGTCACTGTGAAAAGCAGAGAGAGATGGGATGTAACACACGCATTGCTCATAAATATGGTTCCTCAATCATAAAAATCTGGTAAAGCTCAAAGAGTAGAGCAGGAGGTAAGACAGCTTTCATATGTTGCTGCCTTTAATGCTCTTAACGTGCACAGGGTAATTATGTACCTCATTTCTTCCAAACTGAGTAAGATGTTTTGTTTTAAACCTATGTGTGGAGTATGCTGCCATATATCTCTTTTAATTTACTGTACTATTCAAGCAACCAACTGCATTCCAGTGAAGCGCCTTTGAAAGCTATGTCAAATCTCTGCCTCTCAGAGAAGAAAGTGTCTCATTCCCTTTGCATTAGTCACCCTGATAGAGATTAATCCTAATGAGCTTTCCTTCTACAGGCTTGGCTGGCACACCCAGGATTTGCGTTACATACCTGTGATTTCTCAATATTTAGCCCAAAATGTGTGCGTTCAAATGCAGATAGATATCACCTTTCCAGAAACCATTAACTATGGCATTACTGTAATCGCTTACAGAGGGAGTCTGAAGAATGAGGCCAAGCACAGGCTGACTCCTCAGTCTTGGTAAGAAGCCATCGCACAACTAAGTAGTGTAAAATCAACATGGGCCAACAAGCATACTACACTGGTATAAATGCTACATCTCCAAAAGGTCACTGAATTAGAGAAAAACAGTACTCTCTTTTTCTTCATTTCATTATCCTCCCCATCATTATCTTCCTATTTCACTGATTTTTGGCAGAGTGGCCATCTATTTGATGTGACTAGATTGTTTGCAGACTCTGCCACAGAGTTTCAAGCTTCCTCCCAGCTGTATCCTGCCCTATCATTAGGCAAACAACCATATTTTGGCCTTCTCCACTCAACAGCGTGAGAAATAACTAGCAAAATTTCAGTTCACACAGAAACCGAGCCTCCTACATCTTTGATCACTCCTAAGGATTTTCATTCCACAAATACCACGCATGAGCAATTTTTATTAAGGAATAACACAAAACTATAATAACAGTCAGCATCTACGATGGCATCAAACCATCAAAGAAAAGATCCCCCATTCGAAACAATTCTTCTATCCAAGTTAGTTCAGTCCTTTTGAAAATAAAATAGGTACTACTAGATGCATTGGCTAAGCCAAGAGGCCTGGCCTCTCCTGGACCAAAGGGCTAGAAAACAATTTTCAGATCTTAGGATTTTTAGAAGTAGGCAGCACATGCTCTTTCCCAGTTGAAGAAGGGGACTGCTGGCCTACTCACTGCAGCCACTGGAAAACGCTGCACTGGAATCTAGGGAAGCTCTCTCACTACGGTAGCCAAGGGCAGGTTCAGAGATAAAAAGAACACCACTCAAACTCTTCCCAGAAGCATTATAAAAGTGCAGCTTACAGTCTAATTGCTCCATGGAGAAATCCGGGTTTGAATTCTTCATAAAAGTGCTTAAATCCTGTGCAAGTGTCCTAACCGTTAGGATATCAGGTAGTCGGCATGGGGGGCACTCTCTTACTAGCTAACCYGCATTAGCAGCTTAGTAAAATTCCTCCTTGCCACAAGTAACTCAGAGGGTCTGGTGACTGAAACCAGGGCAGAAATCTACAGAAAAATGAATCTCAAAGTCCTCCAATCTCTTCAGCCTCTGGGCACCTAATGCCTGACTAGAACTGCCTGGAAGTTGTAATGTGCCACTCTCCTGATGGATCCCTAGCAGGATCCCCTCACCAGGGAAGGCTAAGCCCATTCTGCCAGCTCCATGAAGCAGGAATCTCTTTCCTCCCACTTCCTGCATGCAAAATCTGCCAGAGGCATTGCTAGCCGCCTCTGTTCGTGCAGGCCTTCCTGTGAAAAAGCCAAACAACAGCACAACTCTCCTGCTGCACCGTTTAGCTTTGGCTGCGACTGCAATCGTGTGTCTGCGGTTTTCCTGTTTGGGTGCCTAATTTAACTGGCTGAGCCCACTCCTCCGAGCGTGGAAGGGACTCCAAGGGTATAAGGAATTAGCCTGCTTCTGCCAGAGACATTCCACCAGGATCCCATGTTTGTTTAACATGTACAAACAGCTAAAATAAAATATTTGTTGGCTTCAGTAATAACCAGAATATAAAATAGTGTGAAATTAAGCAGGACCAGCTGGGGTTCAGGAGAGCCGAAAGGAACARCAAACTTATGCTACACAGCTATCTGCAATGCAGATGCACTAAGATGGGCTGCCATTGATGTGTTTTTGATGCACTTTATATACAAAGTGCTGATTAGATCTAGCTACCAAAATTATGCCCTTTCATATCCATATGTAAGTAATAAACAAAATTTAGAGAAACAAATCTTTAGAATGCTTTCTACTGTTTTAAATCAACTGCTTTGCAAGCCAAGTTTGCAATGTTGCATCATACGCTGTAGAAGTGTGAAGAAAACTTTACAGTGGTGATAACTGATTCCACTCTCCTAGGCAAGAAGAGAAGAGAAGTAAGACTTCATCTGCTTTAAGGTAGGATATGCCCAGTCCTCAAAGACCTATGAGAATTTCAGGATGTGCTTCTGTATAAATCTGTGTCAGAACATATGGCCTTCCATACATATATATACACACACACATACATACATACATATATGCACACTGAAACCACAAATCAAGCGACTGCTTAAATAGAATTCTTGGCAGAACTGAGAAAAGTTGTTGCCTGATAACACAGGACGGGAGAGACATTCTCTGTCTGCCAGGGTCTTTTCTCCTTGGAAGGAAGCAGAGGCAGGAGGAGGTCTCTATTCATGCTGACCCTCCTCCCCACCAATCACTTCCTTCAAGAGCACTGCAGGTTACAGAGCTACCACTAAATGCGTGGGGAAGGGAAGGAAGCAGAGTGTGTTTCCAAAAACACATCTAAGCTGTGAGGAAACACAGTGAGGGACTCTATAAAATAAAGGCTAAAAATGTATTTCATAGCATTAATGCATTTTTTGAGCACTGAATAGGAATGCTACTTCAGTTGTAATTTTGGTGAAAGATGCCCTGATACCACCCAGGCCACCCTTGCACCTTCCTCTTTCTCCACATTGTGAACCAAGCCTTTCCCACTTGCCTTCCCTTGGGGTGACATGTGTGGCTTGTGGCTGGGAATTTGGGAGGTTCCTTGACTTATTACAAAAGCTGCATGGAAAATAAACATTAGTCAGAGCTAAATAGCTGACAATATGAAAAGGTTTGAGAAACATATTTAAAAGTCTCTCAGATCAATTACTACTTTTATATTTATCATTGGCAGCTAGGCTGTTTCATTCTTTCATTTTCTCTTAAAAATAATATACTAAGACTAGTAAACACCCTGGATTTACTTCCTCCTCCTCAGCCTGAGTTTATTGTTGAACTGCCTAACTGACAGAACAAGTTTTCTGTCCAGCACATAGTAGGTACGCATACCACGCCAGCCACACAAGGTCAGGTTTCCTCAAACTATCGCATAATCAAGCCCAAGATGCTTAAGGAGCACATGGAGGCCTGCCCTGGCGGCTAGTAACACACATCCTATCAGGTCTTACAGCTTAAAGAGCAGGTAATGCTCTGGAATATAAAGTTGCCACTGTAAAAACTTGAATATGATCTGGTAATAGAGTTCGGTCACACAGCCATGGCAGAGTGAATAAATCACTGCATAAATCATTAATTTATATGGTTATGGTAACAATACCGTACAAATGGTAGGGGGCCCAAGTTGGGGAAAATATTCTTCAGCACCCGGCATAGTCAGTCAAGAACTGTTTCAAATACTTCTATTAATTATTAAATCTGAGCAGTGCACAGGAACAGCAACTTGCCACTTTGCAGAACTTGTGTGCCACCCTGCTGCTTTTCACCATCCTGCCTGGAACTCATCACATTCAGCATAAACTGGTCTGTCCAGAATATGCTTCTGTCAGCTTTTAAAGAGATGATCCAGAACTAAGACTCCAAAACTAAGATTAGGGATCAGGATCCTTGATAGCCAGAGGCTGAAAAGATGACTAACAATATTAAGTTTTTCAAGGAGAATCGAGAGATGACTGTAAAGAAATGCCAATAAAAATTATGAGAGCATTTTTTTTCAAGATGTAAATACTACTATGAATAAAATATTAGTAGAAGATGATGACACTTTCCATGTTTATTTTGACCTTATTGATTTGTACTCATAAATACAGGAAAGATCTTCTTCTGAAACCTCTCTTGATAGTTCTGTTTAACTCTCTGCATTGAGGAACAACAGACCCAGCCTTGACTTGAACAGCATGTCCCCAGTTCTGAGTTCATCAAGGGAACCTCAAGGCCTGTGTGTGACCTCCATGGAAGGCAGTAGTGTTCAGAAAACAGCCTTGCAGAAACTTTTCAGAAGTTATGTGGTTTGCTTTACATCCTACCTAATCAAACCAACTACAACTCCACACAAGGGCTACAGTGATAAAATGCATCCGAGTCGTTCTATGTTTTCAGAGCTTGTGTCTTCAGAGTATGTTTCATAATATGTTACCGTATGTTTTCAAAAATGGGTAGATTATTAAAACCCAAAGTTGCCAGCCAGACCTGGGGCAGTATCCTTGAACCTTAAAGAGAATAGCAGGTGACATCCCACAGTCTGCCTACAGCTCATGACACAAGCCAAAAAGAGGTCTTCTAGAGACTGGACAACATTACCTTAACCACTAATGTGTCCATTATAATCTTGACAAAATCACTTCACAGATGAAAATGCAGTGCTGTGCAAAGACAGCACACCACATACATCTTTGTTTGACTGAAAGACAACACAAAGAGAACAAGTATTGTAACGAATTCAGGGAAAAAAATAATGTTTTTCTCTGCATTTGTGAGAATGTTCTTTTGTCAGGGCCAGCATGTGAAGGATCAGGAAAAACCTCCACACAGAAAAGTAAGGACAATTTGACAGACATACTGTTCACAGCAATTCATTTAAAAGTGCTGAATTAATACTCAGAGCCTGAAATCTAGGAACTACTAGCCGGGGTGGGACTCGAAATTACCAAGATGGAGCGAGTTCCTGAGTTGTGATGCATTAAGCAGAGGAGGCAATTGCTCATCTCACCTATTCTACTGGGAAAGGAGGAAGAGAAACATTAAGAATCAAGAAAAKATGACTTAGGACTATTGGGTTAGAGCATCTTGCAATGCTAGAGGCTGAATCACTGCATTTGAAGGGAACTTCAACAAAAATCTAAATAAATCTTTCTCTGACAATGAGTGATTTCAAAATGGAGCTGGAGGAAAGACAAAACAGGGTCAATAAAAGGTCCTTGGTGCTTTCAGGTACCATAATTACTGGCAAGGGAAGGAGTCATGCAACATGAAAATGTGAATATCCACAGGCTGTATGTAACACATGGAGGGGAAACCGAMAACTGAGGGAGCTCAACAGTCACAGACTCCTATACACATTTAGGATCAGAGAGGGTCAGCAACGTCACTTACTTTAGCCCAGCAATGATGAAGGAAACACTGTGAGCTCTCCACATCCAGCCAGAAGACACCTGGCAGGCCATATTCTCTCTACACCACACAGAGTGACACAACTTCATGCAAAATAAATTTATTTTTTTAAATTAAATTTATTTAAAATAAATTTGATCCACCATACCTACTGTGCTATTTAAAGCCAACCAGCGCACGGCTCGGTGGAGCAGGCACGCCGGTTCCTCGGCGCCACAGCCTCTGTACGGAAGCAAGCCGGCACACGTGGCGTACGGCCGCCCGCCCTCGCTGCGCCGACACCGTGCAGGAGGGCGACAGCACGGCCGTGCTGTGGGGCAAAGGGGCGACAGGACACGTGTGTGGGCTAGCTAGCACCCAGAGGGCAGCACTGGGGCTCCCCGTCAGTCAGATTTACCACAGAAACAGCCAGCAGGAGGGCGTAAAATAAAGCAGGCCTGCTCTGCTTTCACTCACCCTTCACCTTCCTCGGCACCCACGGGCACAAGGGGTGCTCCTCCTCCTGGGGCCGGGCTACTCTGACTCCAGAATAAAGTACTCACTTCCTCAGGGTGATTTACAGCAGGCAACCTCTCACAGTCAGTCACATACGAGTTACAGCAACTTGCGTCTTACAGGTATTTATAACTACAGGGCATTTTAGTCAGGTCAGAGAAATTTGATGAAAAGAGGAAGAGCTATAGAAAGCTCAAACAGAAGAACAAAAGGGCTCTACCAATGTAATAAGGGCAACAGTAAACACACTAATTTCTTTACTGCATTACTAAGAGTGACACTGATATTGTAAATAAATTCATATTTTTAACTCAGTTTGCTTAGCACTACCTATTACCTCCATTTGCCTTTGCCATATCTTTTAGTTTGAACAATGAAAAGCCATAAAATCTGTTTTGCTTTTGCTTTCAGACAGTTTCACTTTCAGAAAATACTATTTATTTGTTTTTAAAAAAAATCTTGATTTAAATGAAATCAAAAGCTGCACACATTTCTGCTGACCTCTCATTTAGCAAAAGCTTTGATAGGTTTTAGGTTAAATTAAGTTGACAAAGTTTGGACAACAAGTATTCAATTGATTTACTGAGTGATTTCTTTTTGTGTCAAATGTTAGCACTTCCATTGGACTAAACTGCAAATGAGAGACTCTCCCAGACCCACTGCAGGGTTGAAGCAGTGGGTCAACTGGAAGTGACCTCTGGAGACCACCCTGTACAAGATCCCAGTTCAAGACAGAAGAGCAGATTACCAGCTGAGTTTTGAAAACTTCCAAGGATGAAGACACCACAGCCACTCTCAGCAACCTGCTCTAGTGTTCAGCCATCCTTATGTAGAAATATCTTGTCTTACGTTTAAGTGGAATGGCCTGTACTCCAGTTTGTGCCCATTTCTTCTTGTCCTGTCACTAGGCACCACTGAGAAGAATCTGCCTGTGTCTTCCCCACTCTTCCCATGAGCAGCAGACTCACATTTTCCTTGCTGCTCCGCTAGATGCCAATGCACTTGTCCTTCTTGCTGCTCTTCACATCCCTCAGCACATGCCAGTCCAGTTGGACTTTAGCTTTAGCACTGTTCCCGCACGCTCAGCCTATGTTGCTGTATTCCTTCTGGTCACCTCACCCTGCTCCCACTTCTTGCATGTTTCCTTTTTAAGAAAAGTTTAATTTAATAGAATGTTAAGTCAATGATCTCTACTTTTTAAATGTTATGTGGGTATTTTCTTTATGCAGTTGCTCTTCTAGTCTGGTGTAAAGGGGATACCAGATTCTTGTTTATAAATTCCAAACAATTTTAAAAAAACAAGTCTGAATGGCAGTCTCTGCAAAGGTGAGGTTCTGCGGCTCGTTTCCCCAGCCTTCCCCGGCACCCAGCGGTAGACCCGAGCACCACAACCAGGCTGGACTGCAGTGTTGTGCTTTCCAGCAGGTCATGGTTTGTAAACTCTAAACAAAGAGTGATCAGTGAAGAACTGCACTGTGCAACCTCTACTGTGCTCATAAAATAAATTAATGAACAAATAAATATCCCCTGATAGATGAGCCAGGCAGCAAAGATCCCACGAGTTCCTCCCTAGCCCTCTTCCCACAGGTAGGCTGAGCAGCAGGTACGTAAGTGCACTCCCACACACAAACCTGCCAGGACACCTTGGGCCTCCTCTGTCTTCTTTAGCCTTCATGGCTTGAAAGAGCAAGTGAGACATGGAGGCAAAGCCTGATTCTGCAGCGCTGTAGGTGCCAGGCGGTGTCCCTGTGCCCTGCGTGCAGCGTGGCCCCTCTCGCAGCGGCAGCATTGTTCGCACAGCGGCAGCAGGAGCGCAGGGCTGCCCGTCCCAAGTGCAGGCAGCCCCCAGGAGCCCTTGCTGACACCCACAGGGCTCACTGCACTGCCTGGACACCTTGAACTCCATGAGCACATCAGGAGGAGCATCCCGGAGACAGCCAGCCCTTCTCTGTTACCCGCAGCTCATGTTTCCTCTCACGAGCCTGGGCCTTTTGCTGCCAGCCACCAAGCTGTCCGCTCTTGGGAGCTGCCGGCTTTGAGCTCACCACCACAGCACAGGAGAGAGGAAGCACAGATTAATTTTGCAGACGTCTGGTTAGTACCAAAAGTTTGGTTAAAATGTGCACATCCTTGGCTGTAATCCCTAGCTACGTACTCTCGAAGACACCAGTGCTGGTAATAGCGAGCGGAGTTGTCACCTTTTTGACTACCAAGGCACTTCCGGCTCCTGGGCAAATTCTCTGTAACCCTCAGTCCTTTGTTCAGGTATGGTAACTACTTAGGAGTGAAGAGACCCAGCTGATAATACCTTCCCCACAGCTCCTCTTTCCTAGCACTGCAGGTACTACACGTGTCCAGCATGGAATAAGCAGCTACAGTCAAACATTAAAAGATAGATTATTTTCCAAAGGGATGGTTCATCTCACTTAACTACTGTCTGCAAAGGCCCTCATTACCATTGCATCAGAACGGCGTGAGGTTTTCTTGGAGAAAGACAAAGACAAATACCACAGAAACCCACTGCAGCACATTAGATGTTCTGCAGGTTTACGTTACTGTTCATTCCAAGGCTTAGTCCTGTCAGCCTAAATCAAACATATATATATATATATGTATGTGTGTGTGTGTGTGTATATATATATATATATATACTGGTCTCAGTAGTGGCTTTGCCCAGCTGAGGACATCAGACCCAACAGTGTGCAGATAGCAGGTACAAGCATTACCAAAGAGCATCAGCTGTACTGCAAAAGCTCTGGCACACACTTAACGAGATCTATCCTTTTTAAAGTATTACAAGAACAGCGGCCAGTTGAATTTGGTATCTCAAAAGCTGGGAGTGGGTATTGGGGAGCTGTTGAGGAAGGTTTTGACAATAGTATTTTACATACGTTCCAAAATATAGATCATATTTTTTCAGTTATGATGGTGAGTGCCGTGAGAACTGCTCGTCAAGGTATCTAAGCCCAGGATCTGTTGGTAGTTCTTTCTTCTCATGTCCTGTCACCAACCCACTCAGATCAGCTTCAGATCACTACATGTAATTCACTTTTACTAGTGACTGAAAAGAATTGTCATATTTATTGCAGATTATCATTCCTACTTTCAGACCAAGACTATCTTTAGCTACCATTTTAAAGATATTAAAAGGGCAACTGTTTTTCTGATTTTTTAGTAATTCTTGTATCTTTTACCTGACTGACTTTTCCTAGCGCTCTGTCTTCCCTCTGGTGATATAACCATGGTTTCACCGTGCAACAGATTCATTAACAGGGTGAAAGGTTGCCTTCTTTTTTATGTAAAAGAGATATGCATTTTTACATGGCTGTTAACTGCTCCTTAAAAATACATCCTATGAAATAAAACTTAAGGTAAATGAGTGAAAAATGGCAAGAGTCTCTGATGGTGCAAACCAACTGAGCTCACTTTTGCCATTCAGACGTCTTTGGCACAGTGTTGATTCTGATATGCAAGGAGTGATCTAGTCCATTAGGGCCCTGTACACTCTCATACTTTCACACTTCCCAATAACATATAGTTTACCTAATGCCTCAAATTCTCCTCAGAGCTCAAAGAAATCCTGTATCTGCTAGCATCAAGCATACACACTTCTGTTTTGCACCTTCATCTTTCAGAGTACGGACTACAGCAAATCTGAAGTCCATACTCCCCAGACCGAAGTTTGAGTATTACTACTTATGGTGGGACAAATGGAAAAATCTATAAAGATCACTAAACTCATGAGGCAACAACAAATTCTCACTCAGTACTGAATAACTCACCAAAAAAGTTTTCACAGTCATATCTTTCTTTCCAATATCTTTCTTTCAATAACAGTTTTATGTGAAAAAAAAAAAAAAAAAAGAAAAAAATCAGTCACACAAGTTGCAAAGTTGATTTCTATTTCCTCTTGCCCGCCCACCTTAATTCCTCATATAAATACAGGCTCACAGTAACTTCCTTAGTCAGGTACCTCATTCAGAACAGATACTTGCCTGAACTAATACTGGGGTAGATCAAGTAAAGATTTTTAAGGATTAATAGCTCCTGTTTACTGCTTAGTTCTCTGATCATGTGAAAATGTCTCTTATGATTAAAGCCTTTCTTCCCCCATATATACATCCCTGTGTATATACATCTGATGTTCTTTTCCTTTTTGTGTTTTCTTCCAAATTTTACCATAGCATTCTGGGCACCCATCCAAAATTTGTAAATGAAAACCTCCTCATGCAGCGCAGCATCACCATCACATTCCAGAAGCTAAAATTCTCTCTCTCCCCCTCTTTTTCTCTCTCTGTCCTGAATCCACGCCTGGCACATCCCCGGCACAAGGCTGCTCCTCGCAGGCTGATATGGATATGGTTGGGTAGGCGGTCCGAGCTGCTCACACCAACGAGCACCCAGGCTGCGGGCTTGGCCCAGGAAGGTAGGGGCTCCCTTGGGAAAGGAACTGGGAGCATTGCTGGGGACGCCTGCTTCGCCCCTGAGCAACCTGAGGAAATGCAGCATGGGGGTCAAATGCAGAATTATGTGGCAGCTTGATAAGCTACAGTACACTAATTTATTGGCTATTTCAAAAAATGTAGAAGAAATTTTATTACGGATTACTTTGCTTTCCTGAAAACTTTTTATAATTAAAAACATCTGGAAGACATTTCAATATATCATAAACAAGAGGAAATCCAAAGCACGTGACTTCTAAGAAAATGATGCAAATTCTTTTCTGTGCCAAAATTTATAGTAATCTGTTTTTCTTATTTTGTTGAAGGGAGGGAGAATTGATGGAGGAAGAGTCAACAATGAGGAAACTATTAGTATGCAGAAATACGAAATACGTTATATTAGGAACCATAACTTAATAAAAAATAATAATGTTTATTTAAAACTGCAAAACTATTCAAATAGATTTTGTTTTCCTCCTCCTGCCCAAATTAATCAGTAACCTGAGAAAATATCTTCTTGGAGTGGATAAATGATTACATCAATCCAGCCAACATTAGAAGGTTATCAGTAAGAAAGAAGCAAAGGAATAAGAAAACGCTGTGGATGATTCTAGATGAAGGAAACTACTGTTCCAATTTACTGAGTATTCTACTTCTTAATTGATATCACTAAAAAACTTCAGATTATGATGACAATTCTTTAAAAAATAACATCCAAAATGAAACTAACACAGTTCAATGCATTACTAAATGTCATAGTGTGAGTAATCCATTATCTTATAAAATAGAGTAAGATTTATGGGCTCTTAAAACAAACATAGCCAAACGGCTTTACACAAAATCCCCAACACAGTTATAAAAAAAGCCCAACAATTAATAACTAGGTTTCACAGTAATTCAATAATACATAGGGAAAACTCTGAAAATGCTTATAATGAAATCAAAAAGTCATGAGAAACTTAAAACTGGTGTTGGGTTCACTGTAAAGACATAGAAATACAACACCAAACTTTGCATCTATGAGTTTGGTTCAGTGCATGGGGAACAACCACAAAGCTTATGCTGGTCTGTAGGTGCAAGATCACCCAAACTCTCTGTCATTTCCACCAGAAGTTCAGCTCAAGCCCACAGCTGAGTTTGTCCAAATCTATCGCTCTAGAGAATGAAACTGTTCTGATACAGAAAATAACATTTTCCTTTTGCTTTCTCAAGTAGAATAGGAGCAAAATGGTGCAGAGGCCTCCACATCAAAATGGCAGAGAGTGGTATGACAAACCTGGTCTAAGAGACATAGTGTTTGCTCCTGTTTTGGACCAGTTCAAAGCCAATCATGAACTCAAGACTACAGGCTGCTAGGGCTGCGGTGCATGTCATTCAGCAGCTCTTTCCCAGAAGAGGCTGCTAGGAATCTGCCAGAGCAGAATCAGATTCCCCTCACGGACTGCTTTTTACTGGTCTTGCTTCATTCCATGACAGTTCAGTGCAATTCATTCAGAGAGACACCAAAATGTCAGTTGTCGTAGGAGCCTTAAAATAAGCTTTAGAAAGCCAAGTAACCTATATGTATGTGGAGAGGAGTTATGGCTAAATGTTTGTAATCTAGCTGGACCAACTGCAACACTGTAAAATTAGGTCATGTGAGACCACTGCTACTTTATTGACCCTTTCGTATCAGTCTTACTGGGAGTAAAATAGTGACAAAGGCTGTCATTTAATTTTTTTAATTATTGTCATGAGGTACCTGACCAAGCCTTCTGTGTGTTCCAATGATTTTTGCATATCCCGCCTTTCAGTGTTAATTTTTCAGTATCTTCACAAGCTCAGGTACTACTCTTTGCAATGGCTACACTCACATCACATTTTAGAGGGTTTTTTTTCCCCCCAATACTGCTTACTTTACTTAAAAACAATGTTAAGGTCCTCTTGAGAAGACGGTGGCAATTTCAAAAACAACAATCCATCCAGCTCAAACAAAGTCCTAAGTAATTTTAATATATCAAATTTACCATGTAGGGAGAATTCAGTGCTTGCTGGTGAGCTCTATCACATAATTCAGGGAGGACCAGATGAACTACATTCTCACAATTTGAGAGGCCTTTAGTTTGTTAAAATCACCTTAGGCTAAGCATTTGTGGCACTAAATGTCTTAGGTGTACTAAGTGCAAAGAAGGCCCAAGTCTGAGTGAGTGCTCTAAGACTGTAATGCTGATAATGCATCATAACAAAGAACTCAGTTCCTTGTGTTTTCCTTGTATTTTGAAAAGAAATTACTTAGGAATGAGGAGCAAAAAATGTTCTATTAAATAGTATATGCTTGATTCAATGCTGTGTAAAAATTGTGAAAACATTTTGACTTTTTTTTCTTTAATAGTATTTGTGGACTGGGCCTGAATTCTAGTAATAATGCTTATCAATTTAACAATCACACATTGATTCTTCTTGTGTTTTTGCTGATGAATAATACCTAACCTAAACTTTGCATAAAATTGAGCATGCTTGTATTTAAATGAAAAAGTTTCATCTCACAGGTTACTTGCAAAGTAAGACAGTGATGATTTACAATCGTGATTGTGGTTGGTCATTTAAATCTTCTTATACTGTATTAGTATCTGGTTGCATAACTGAACTTGGAGAATTCTGAATGACAAGAATGAATACAGAAAAGTGAATGCTCTTTCTCGAACATTATGGCTGAAGTTTGAATGAACTGATCCGTATTAGCGAATAAAAAAACCGCTACCCAAACAAAACCTGTTCACGCAGATGCTGGCAAACAGTGAGCACAGGAATGAATTTTCTTGAACCAAACAACAATTCTGAAAAATATTCAGACACAATGTTTGGGTAATATTCAACCAACTCTGTTACACAGTATATTTTGTGTAATAGAAAACATTTGTTAACATTTTCCTGTGAGAAATCCGAGTTAGTATGGATATTATATTTTCATGGCATTATCACAAATTGAATCCCTTTATCTAAAACAAATTAAACATTTGCTTCCTGGAGTATAATACTGCAATGAAAGAACAATTCAAACAGCTTAATCAATAACTTCTTAATTTTAGGACTTGTCAACTTACCCCTTCGGTTTCAGATTTCTTCCTTCTAGCATCAACGATGACAGATTGAAAGCATACGTAAATGGGTGAAATTCCTTGATTTTGCAACCTAGTTGGAAAATAGAGTGTCACTGGGGAAATCTCTCCTCTTCAGACAAGTATAAAACAATTCCAATGTGTTACTGCAACAAGTGAAATCATCTTCTGTCCCACTAATACCCGTCAGGCATATAGCTGCACTGGCCTTCTGTACATAGGGGCACAGAAGCCACGGCCAGGGAAAGGAGGGGCTATAGCACCAGCAAGGCCTGACAGCTCCTATGCCACTACCCCAAGTTCCTCTGACAAGCCCAGAATGGTTACCAGTTATTTTTCTGTTTGTTTGTTTTCTCACTAAAATGATGAGTGGCTCACGTTGACAGTCACTGTCCCTGGGCAGCACTAACAAGAGTCTTGCCATAGGGAGTAATATTTGGTGGAAAGGAGCAGGAGAGAGATACAACATTTTCTGCTGCTTTAGCCCATTTTGGGAGAGGTCATCCGTCTATGATCTCATGCTGACATACTCTTTATATTGAGATGGGAGGCATGGTGTTTTCACAGATTCTGCTACTTGTAATACGTATTTTCATTCTGCAATAAGGTCTCAGCACAAGAGGGAACTTGAGCATGCACTTACCTAACCTGGATCCCCGGTGTCCAGGCATCACAGTGAATCCAGCTGAAGTTTTGATGAGTCTAAAATAAACAAACAAATGCATATATGAAGAGCCCCTGCATAATTACTGAAATACAGCATGGCAGTTTTTAACACTTCAATGACAGGTGATCTGTAGGAAAAAATACTTAAGGCTGAGTGCTAAATCTAACAGTTCAATATTGCTCTTCTCCCTTAATTAAGCAAGAGCAACATTCCTACCCAGTGAGGTGGGACTGGAATCAGGTCCCTCTCCAGTATGTATGGTTTTCCTGACAGATGATCAGTTCATTTTACCTCCTCAGAAGCACAGTCAGGTTATGGTGCGTTAACATCTTCTGTTTATTTCTTCTCTCCTCCCACTGTGCTGCGCCTCATCTGCCCTCCCCGCACTGCCTCCTCATTTAATCACGCATCAGAAGCCTCCTTCCGCCCCCCCATCGCACTACACCAACTCCAATTTTCTCATTCACAGAGGAGGCTGTCCTCTCCCCCCTGCTTAAATTATGACTTGGCATTAAAAAAAACCAACAACAACAATAAAGGGTCATTTTCCTGAGACACAAGTTATTGATGCTCTGGCCCGGGAGAAACATATACACTTTTATTTGAAGTCATTCTCAACATTTTGTTTCCACCAAAAATATGTGTTTAAGCAAATGAGAGCTGGGAAGGTTCCTTCTCTGGCTGGCTGGATGGCCCCCTTGGAGCTTTGCCTTGGGTGAGTAACTGAGAGACGGCCACTCATGCATGAAGAGGAGAGCCTTAATTAATTGGATTGGAATTGTAAAATGGTACATGACGTGGGGAAGGCACATTCCACACTTTTCCCCTGTAAAGAATGTGACATTTTTGTGGAAGTGTTGAAGAGTGGGTCCAGGAGCCATCACATGGATGAGACTTCATTAAATAGGTACAGCAGGGAACCCCTAGTGCTGGGTCTCACACAGATTTTATCCCATGTATCCATTTAATTAACTCTCAATCTGTATCTATGATTCTAGAACAATTCTATTTATTTTTTATGTTACACGTTACATATATTTTATAGTACATAATAACTAGTTTGTGAGAGGTGGAGCGATGAATAGTTTGAAACAGGTTTTCCATGTCTAAATCAAGCTGCCAAAGAAATAATTTCTCATTTCTGCCAAACTTAAGGGGTTTTTTTTCCCCTCAGTCTTGAAAAATGTTGTTAAAAAATCCCAAATTATCCAAGAAAGTTGATCAGTTTTCAATAAAATAGTGACTTCAACTGCTTATTTCAACCTTTTCATGAAATAGCTCCTTTTTATATTATAAGCATTACATACAAAATAATAATATATGGCTTCAAAATTCTGTTTAATGATATTTACTATAAAAATAAATTAAAAGGTGTTTTGGGCCCTCTCATTTCCTCATAAAGTGCACTTTGCCTCTATTTAAAATATACTCATTCTATGAAGAAATCAGTCTCAGAAATGTCTCTTGCACTTTGCTACATAGTAGAGGAAGGAAGAAATAAGTTCTTACAGGTAACTTCATCTATTAGTAACAATAAGCCATACTATGTCATGGCAGCAAGTATTTTAGAAAACAATTACACATGAAATAATGTAATTTTTTTCCTTTCAAAAAATGTTTCCCCTGTAGGCTCACTAGTTCCTCTCTTTTGGGGTTCTTTTAAAGATTTCTTAAGTAACCCATCATATGTGACTGCCCTTGATTTTGTTCCATCTTGCCCTATTTTAGGGCTAGAATGCATGTTTGTGCTCCTGAAGTATGCCATCCACTGTCAATAAGAGCTTTTTAATCAACTTCCAATCAAGATTGCAGTGAAACAGCAGGTTCACTGCACCTATTTCCTTAGGGTCCTTAGGGACAGCAGCCCAGGCAATGTCTTTTTTTTTTCTTTTTCCTCCTGTCATCAAAGACATTTCAGTGTGGAGATCTCAGCGTGCAGATCTTTTCCTTTGAGGCTACTGAGTTTTATGAAACTGTTCCTCATATTCAGAAAAAGATCTAGAAACAAAAGAACATATGATAAGCAAAAAAACGTTTAACATGCAGTAGAACTTTTGGCAGGCTCAGTTCTCTTTCATTTTTCCATTCAATGCACTGTTTTTAACCCAGTGGAATTAGAACGCCATCATTGCTTATGAAGATGAGGATCAAGTCTTTATTCCTACAGATGTCACATCACAGTTACTCAACCTAGTTTGACTATTTCTAACGTTATGTATTGCTACCTGGTTTGAAGCCGTGAATGGTTACCACCCAGAAAAGCCAGATAAAGCTGCAATATGAAGGGACACTGATCATCTAAAATAAAGAATTGTTTTAAAAAAGGAAAAAGGCAAGAAATTGTCTTTTGACCCTTTTCCCCAGTTGTTTTTAACCTGTTTATTTTGTCACCCTCTGAAGGCTCAAATGCTGCATCTGATGAGCAGCTTTGAAAATCTGTCTGTTACTATAGCTAACCTTGTATGCGTAGCCCCGTCTTATATAAATTATATAATTATATTATATAAACCTGTTGATTCTACAAGTTTGAGCTGGAAATCTGCAAGCTGTCTCATGAGACTTGGAGGTAGGGCTTGGGTGGAAAAATTCTGCACGCCGAGCCTTTCTTGTGGTAGTCTGGCATTTCATATTCAGGTCTTGGCAGCACTGAGATGTTGCAAAAAACGGGGAAAAAAAGAATGACAAAGAATGTCGCTGTAGATCTTTTAAGCACCAAGAAAATACTCAGGTCTGAGGCCCTGCGAGTGGTTTGTTCTTTCATTATCTGCCAGACCTTAAAAAAAAAAAAAAAAAAAATTCTTTGCCTAGTTCTTCAGTGCCTCATATGAAAAAACAAATGTTCCATTTGTATGTTTACACAATCCATACAATCCATATTGTATGTTTTATATACATACCAGAGTGAGTCGAACAGTAATTGGTATTGTCAATGGATACTCACAGATAGCAGCAGCAATACTCTCATCTAATTAATAACAGCCCAAAGTTATTAGCGTACTGCTTTCCAATTGAAAGAACACAATGATAAAAATGTACAATTGTTTGTTTTTATTCTAAAGTAATTTTAATTCTAAATTTCATGGTAAAAGTGGCCTATCTTCTTAGAAATTGGAACAGGCTCCATTCTCATTTCTTTTTAATAGATGGATGCGAGGGTAAGAAAAAGCATCTAAAGAAACAACATGTATAACAAATTATAATACCAGTAGATTGATATGCTTTCAAGATGATGATGTAGCAGTCCATGCTGAGTTTACAGTGCCTGTGGTTTATAGCATATGCCATAATTACTTCAGCTTAGAGCTGAATTGACTTCGAAAATCCAGAAACAGTTGCCGTGACTATAAAAAGTGAGACTTTGACTTTAGTGACTCTGTTCCAACAGGGAGAAGCTAAATTTAAAAATGAAATTTCAATTTGCCTGCTGTTTTCTGGGGTAGATCCAAGAAAAATGATTCTTTGATTCAGCCAACTATTTTGCTACATTCCTAGGCTTGATGTCAAAATTTCAGACCAGGAACCATGTAGGGAGAAATTTATATATTGTACAGATAAGAAAAACGTAAGAAGCTTCCACAGAAGAATGTGAAGGAATTTTCTGTGGAAAAGGTCTATTTATGCAATTCATAGTTGAGTTAATGAGATTTTATATTAGAATAGTGTTCTAAAGACACACAAGATAGATAAGTTTGTTTGAAGTATAAACACAGGGCGCTATGATGACAGGTCAGTGTTCAGTCTTGGTAAACAGATTTGCACAAGGACTGGGGCTCCACAAGCAGTGTGGCAGCACACAAGAGGGAAGTCCATGTCCCATCACTCTCTGAACTACACTTTCTACCAAGCTTACCAAAGGAATTACAATTCACCAAAATACTTTTTTATTATTATTTTTTTCCCTAGAGGGAGATAATACTATTTTAAACCTAGAAAGGCAAAAATACGGCCATCTCCTGCCTTGCGCATGCACAAAAGAGCACACAAGATGACCTGATCTCTAAGATCAGGACAATTAGGACCCTTCAGTGGTTGAGATGTTCCATACATTTATATGCTTAGACTCTCTACCGCCATCAGGCCCACCATTCCAAGAGGGATGTCTCCACGGCTGAGAGATTTTTGGGCAGCCACAACACAGATGTAGTACAAATGTCTGGGTTCAGGTAGACCAGTTGCACAAGAAGTTGGCAGTGCATAAAGAAACCATGCAAACTCTGGAGCATCACCTTGCATCTACTCTGGTAATCAGTGTCATCCTTTCTCATGTCCAGTTTGGGACTACACTGTCATTTTAACTCTTGATTGGTTTCAGTTTCAGTGATTCTCCTTGTACAGCAGTTCAGCTTTATGTAATCTCTTGAGACATCTTCATCTCTTGCCTCCTTGAAGGAGGAGCTGCCCAACTCATTTACTCCCTCCTCCTCGGTCTTTTCCTTTCAGGTCTTCAAGTTAACAAGATAAATAGCACATATCACCACATTTTTCAAGGCTCACTAGAGTCTAAATAATACTGACCTAGCTCACTTTTCCTCAGAAGCATTAAAGGCTTGCTAGAGTCCATTATAAGCCCATGAGAGTCCTGAAAGAAAATTTTGACGGAAGTTCAGTTGTGAATACAATTTAATTCATGCCTGCGATGCAGCTGAACAACTGCACATCTTACTCACCGAGCAACTTGTAACGAAGTAAATGGCAACAATATCAATTTTATTTTCTAAAACATTCAACTTTGTTGAGTGACACTGTTTTCCATTTCCTGTTATGGGCTACATACACAATAAGGAACTATATATTTCAGTCTCTGGAATGAATGATGGCATCACAGTATTAGCAATAACATGCCTCAGTTTGAAAACCAAAAATAATTTTGCTATATAAATAACATTTTTTAGCTAGCACAAATTTCTATACTTATTAATCTATTCATTTATATCTGTATAAGCTAACAAAAAAGCTTTCACAGTACAATGCATGCAGATTTGTGGAAATTTAGATTTATTTACAAGAAATCAGAAATATATTATTCTTACTAACTTAAACTGAAAGTCGTCATATAAGTGACTTAATCACACTCAGAAAGCACATAATAAAATAACGACTTCTATTATAGATCATAAATAGCAATCAAATCTCCACAAAATAATGATCAAATCAGATAATAACTCTGATTACATTCGTGATTCCGTGCTTCTCCTGTGTTTTATTTCTGGAGTGTGAAACAAAAATGGACTTATGAGAAGATGCTGAGCCAACAACAGAGGGGAGTCCGGGAGTAAACGGGATACCAATTAAGCCTGGAGGAAGCCGGCACTGGGGCCGCTTACCTCTCCTCCCAGACCTCCAGTGTGCCCATCACACCAATTCAGAGCCTCTGACACACAACACTTAGATAAATACACTGAGACTTATTCACTCAGGCAAACTGCTTAGTTATACACGACTTACGTATTGCCCCTCAATCTGACACACAGGTTCTAAGTCCAAATTAGTACATCTCATCTTGCAAGAGGTCAGGAAATGAATGAGAATTAAACTGTTGTATTAAATTTCCAGCCTTTAGAAGGAAAGTAAGAGTTGGCTTCTTGTGCTAACAAAACATTCTCCATTCCCCATTGGCTTCCTTCCAGAGGACAGTGTCATTGCAGGGCCTATCACCATGCAAAGAGCCCTCAACAAACCTGAATATATCTGTTTTGATTCCCACATTYGAAAACTAGAAATCTAACTGAAAGCCAAATGATGACTTATAACTACATTAAAATAAAGGCCTTGAGAATACTTTTTGTTGGTAGAACGGTGCTTGTGGGGACCAGGTACCTCTTTAAAATCTACTGCCTATAATAAATACAGCTGCAGAAATGACTAGGACTTGCAGGTTACAGAGAGCAAAGAGAACACACAAAAAAAGGTGGAACAGATAAGAACAGAAGGCAGAGAGGCAGTAAAGAAAGTCATCAGAGGTTGCACAATCAGAAGAAACTTTAAGACATTAACGGCAATGGCAAAAATGAAACAAGGGGGAATTTTCTTTATATTTTCAAAAGCTATGGCTCAGCAGCCCACAGTCTAGCAGAAGGAAACAAAACCTGATGACACTTACAGATAGAGAGGAAGACAGTATAGTGCCTTTTCAGCCCTCTTACTATCAACCTGGATGGTATCTTCTTTGCTAAAGATATATGCATGCGTCATATAATGAAGCACATGTAAGAAACAACCAGGTAAGTCTTTTATCACTCTCTGGGCAAACAAGCTCAAGTTGAGTAGAGATTTCTTGGCTTACCCTACCTACATTTACATACACATATATGTATATGTAAGAGGAAAAAGAAAAGTGATTTTGGTTTTGGAGCACTGCACTGTCTGGCAAAGATCAGTGGTGTCCTGGGCTGCACTAGAGAGAGTGTTGCCAGCAGGGTGATCCTTGCCTCTCCCTAGCACTAGTGAGACCCGTTTGGAGGGTTGTGTCCAACTCTGGACTTTCCAGTACAGGAGAGACATGGGCCAACTGGAGTGCGTCCAGGAACAGGCCACAAAGATGTTTAATTGAGTGAAGCACCACTCGCACAAGAAGAGGCTGAAAGCACTGGGACTCTTTAGCCTGGAGAAGAGAAGCCTCAGGGAGGATCTTGTCAATGCTTATAAATATATGATAGAAGAGTATAAACAGGACAGGGCCCATGATGCCAAGTGACATGATGACAAGACAAGATCTGTATATGAAAATATTTCTTTAACGTGAGGGTGGTCAAACATTAGAACAGGTTGCCCAGMGAGTTTGTGGAGTTATCCTCAGAGATATACAAAATCTGACTGGACACAGTTCTGGGCAACTTGCTCTAACTGACTCTGCTTAAGCAGGGTGGTTTTCAAATAAGACAATCTCCAGAGGGCCTTTCCAACCTCAGTTACTCTGCAATTCACAAGAACCAGCCCCTGCACTAGCATCTGAATCTTATGCACTGTCTCTTTCTGCTCACAATGCCAGCAAACTCTAAAAGTGAATGCTATATCATTTCTTGGAACAACTCAAGGTATCTTAAGTAGGTCTGGAATGTCATAAAGCCTTGGAAGGATGTTAATGCCCAGGAAGGGGCCCTAGGCAATGGGAGGCTGTGTGGTAGACTAAATGAATCCACAGATATTCAGGGAATCAGTTGCTGGGGAGTAGTCAGCTAATTCTGCTGAGAGAGATTGTGCAGTCTCCTTCTCTGGAGATCCTCAAAACCCGCTTGGACACCACCCTGTGCCACATGCTCTAGGAGACCCTGTGTGTGCAGGGGGTTGGGCTAGATGACCTCTAGAGGTCCCTTCCAACCCTAGCCATTCTATGACTCTATGAAGAGCTTATAGACAGCTACGCAGCCAGTGTAATTGCAGATTGTTCCCACCCCACATAACATTTCAGCAATGAAGTTCCGATAATAAATGCTAATTGAGAGGCCCTTAATAATTTAATAAATACTAAGTAATAATTTAATAGTTTACTTTGTTTAAAAATATCTGTATGCAATACACTATTTTAATATCACAAACATTACCCATTTTCTTGTTAGTGCTGTTCTTTAGCAGAGAACTCAACAAAGTAGCTCTGCAGTACTCTAGTATGTGCTACTGAAGTAGTACTAGAAGTTGTAGCCTTATGGGTTCACCCTAAAAAGTAACCACATATATTGATTATGAGTAGAAATATTGTCATATAGCATAATTCTATTGAGTTACCTTCTAAAACTCTGTCAAAATAAATTTGGYAATTTAAGTTTCTCAGAAATTGAGCAAGATGCCTTATTAGCCACATTTGTTTTTACTGGAAAATCAAATAAACAAACAAATAAAAATGCAACAGATTCCTCACATTCTACAGTGGCTGTTTCTGTATCAAACTGCCTCAGTACCTCAGGGCAGAGACTGCTTTATGTTACATGTAACACAGTACATATGCACAGCCCTCAGATAGTATTAGTAATAAGATAATAACAGAAACAGAAAACCTTAACACGAGCTCAGCAAAACAATCTGAAAGAAGAAAAAAACCCCCATGTTAATCAGATAAAAAACCAAATCCAGTTCAGTAGGAGCCTCTTCTCCTGGTCATACACCAACCCTATCAGATGTGCTGTTCAAGGCACTATCCTTCCTCCGTGAATGAGACATTAATGTTAGGTTTTGTAGCAAAGATCCTGCAGGAATAGGTCACGCTCCTGAATGGCTTTTTTCAAATGCTGTTTCACATACTGAGTAGATCTGTTTTTCCTCATAGTTTGAGGCATGGGAAAGCATGGCATATGCTTATCCTCTGTGAATTGACCCTATATCAGGCTATGCAGAGCTAATGCGAAGATCTTCCCTATAGAGGCACAAAGGTGAAAGGCTTCTGTCTGCTTTCACTGCAGTCCTTGGCAGCCAGCGCAGTAAACTGAGGACACTCATCCAAATGGGTTTTCTGCACTATAGGAGCTGGGCAATTTGGGAATTGGTCAATAAGAGTGCACTGATGGTTTGGTGGAATGAAGTGCTTGATAACCCTCTTAGAAATGTTCCTCAGGAAGGGCCTATGTTTGGGGTGATGATGAAAAACTACTGCTGGATGTCAGAGAGTAAAAAGAGCTAATGATAAATTGACACACTAAAGAAAAGTTGGGTGCAGAGCCACAGGGATCGCAGACAAAACCTGTTTATCTGCAAGTCTCTATCAAGACGACAGAGGACTGCAAATTTCTCCAGCATGAGGAAGGCTAAGTGCARGAGGAGGCAGGACTAGGGCCATGCATGAGCCGAGGGCAGAGATTTAGAGTTGCCTCCATGGAGGAGCTAGGCGTAGAGCCACGTGAGAAACAGCCCGTTTCTGATAAGCAAGGCAGCATTCGTCAAGGCAGGCAGATAATTGGTGGCAATGTGCAGACACATGGGCAATGTGGGCAGGCTCTGAAGCGCATCCAGCATGGGCTCGGCCTCGGCATCAAGTCACAGGAGAGCCTAACTAATAGTTCATAGTGAGGGAGAGTTGGGGCTTTGGGGCCTATTTTCCTGAAGGACACCAAGGGTCTTGAGAGAGGCAATGTACTTTATCTGGCCACATGAGAAAGCTGGAAAAAGCAGCTACATTTTCCAGACCACAGGACCTGCATGAGGTCATTTAATATTTTGATCCTTTGAACATTACCGCTCTTGGCTCAGATCGGGTACTGCATCTTTCCAAGGGCCACTAATTGATTTGGCTCTGCACAAGATGAACAAGCAGTATGACAACTAAAAAATTATTTTTTATGTAGAATGCTGTATTTGTGCGGAATGAGTATTATGCCTCTTTTTTTCCACAAATTTCTCTAATAGGTTCTAATTAAAGAGGCCATATAAGAGATAGGTAGGTTGCCTTGCTCAGAAACAAGTAGTTCATCCAAGCAACAAATTTGTGGTATAGCAGTTTGGCATTTACCTCTAGCCTAGAAATTTGTACCAATTATCTTGCCATTAGTAGAACATGGTACATCACAGATTGCATACTTCAGGCATATAATTTCAAGGGCAGGAAAGGCATATCAAAAACATCCTTCTCTAATTCTGTAGATGAGGGTTTGTTTATACAATCTTATACCATTTCAGATGAACAGAGTCAAGATCAGGAGAAAAAAATAGCTTTCCTATAGATAATGTGTGCTTCAGCCGGCCTATTTCTTAAGGCTTATATTAATGTCAATACAAGTTTTAAGGGATTACCCATAGGATACTCTTGAAAATAAGATGTCACATTTCAATGAATTTAACCCAAGGCACAAATTTTTAAGTACAGACTGTAAATATTAAATAAATTTGTATATTCCCTTGTAGCTGCTGCTTATTGTTTGAGAAATATTTCAACTTAAAAACTAAAAACTGTGAAAATTTTGGCATGTGCCAAAAGAATTTTAGAATTTTGACATAAACTGTGATCTAATTAAACAATAAGACCTGACAAAACAGTCACCACTGTCTGATAATGACCTCCTGGGGCAGTTAAACATACCAAAGCAAAGCAGAACAGACTGAGAAGGTCAGCAGCAGCACAAAGAAACCTTTTACAAGAAGTCTAATAATTCTTATAGCTCTCGGTTTCTTTTTTTTTCTTCTATTTAAAAAAATAAAATGAAACACGCATATAAAATTATAGAAAATATATTGTTCTGAATTATTTGCAAGGAGAAAATCCCCTAAAATGTAACTGTATGGTCTGATAAATAGTCCTAGTCTCCATGGCACATTACATTGCAAATTTCATTAAAGCATAATTATTGTTCTCACCCAGGATAACGGATACCAACATACTGGGGATAAAAAGAATGTGATGGAGAGAGACGGTAAAAGGTACTTATATTACCCCTAGCGTATATATCCTCCTAATACAGAGACCATAACATCTGCATCCTCTGTAAGATGCAAGCAAAGGTTCAAGTTCACAGAGTGGATTGAGCTTCTCTGTATGTTCTGCCCCGAGAAGAGTTATTTGCATGTAATTGAAAGTACCTGATTTTTGTGAGTTAAGCTGTGCTCCTGTAGTAATTTAAAGTGAGGGCTACTTTCTTAGGTTAGTGCAGAGCTCTTAAGAGGTATACTTAAGTTTACTTTAAAAAGAAATACTTCCATGGGCACCTTCCTTTCCATGCAAAAAAAACCCTAGAGCAGCTTCTAAGGTAGTGAATTAAGCCGGGGAGATGTTTATATTATTTCTTGTTTATAATGCTGTTAAGCAACTAGAAACAAGGCACAGCAGCTCCTCATGACTAACTGTCTAGCAAAGGGAGCAGCAGTGAGGCCTTTGTTCTTAGCTGGTTCTTTGAAAGATCACAAGTTGAGAAAAAATGTTACAAGCAGCATACTCAGAGCATACTCAGAGGAACCTCAACAAATTAATCTACAAACCTGACTTCTGAAGTCAATTAAAGGATTACACATAACACCAAAAAGTATGTCCCCACAGAAAAGCAGGGACCACATTCTACTATAGTGTCTTTCCAATTTGGAGAAAAAAATCTGCACAAATAAATCTATGTGCGTGCATTGAAACTACATGTAACTTGCTGTTCTGTAAAGCCCAGCAGCATTGCAATTATTACAGTAATCTTATTACATTTAGTCCCTCTAAGCATTGCTGTCCATGGGTACCAGAAAATGAATCCCAGTATACAGGTTTTTTTATTTTTGCTAATTAAGAATATCAGAGTACATGATATGCCAAAAATGATCCTATTTACTTTGTCTTTGTAAAAAGGAATCATTCACCCTCCTTGTCCTCTAAAATATTCTGTTTTGTTTTTTTTATTTTTTAAGCAGTTAATATGTCTTTACCTGCTGACTTCCAATGGGGTTTCTGCACAGTTTAGTCTAATTACTCTTGATGCTGCACCTCTCATAGTATGAACTACTTCAAAGGACAGAACCGGGAAAGGGATCGTTTCTTCTAAAAACCACAATATCAAGGAGACAAGATAGATTTTCTTCCCCTGGATTTGATGGACAAATCATAGAGAAAATCTATTAGAATGATGGATAGCATAAATTTTAATACAAAACAACAGCAATGATGCATTTTTTTCTTGGAGAGGCTTTGAAATTGTACAGTCTCTGTTTTGTCCAAATTTATTGCTAAAGCCTCTAGTTGAAGAGTTCGCCAATGAACAGAATCAAAGTAATCAGATTTTTACATTACAAGAACTAGGAAAATCGTGGTTCACAGCTATGATTTCCTAATGAAGCACCAGTATTGTAAATGAATATCATTTCCTGCCTCAAGGCTCCCCTGTGTCTTAAGCACAGTCCCCGTTTATCCATCAGCATTGACCAGATACTGCTGGATTATGAACTGCTTTTTGGAAGCAACATAAAGCAGGTCCATTTTTAAGATTTTATGCAGCATGTAGTTTATTATAATTTTTCTGGTCAAAGGATTTTTTCCATAAATATACCAATATACCCCAATCAAAATATAGTTTTAGTTCCTGGAGCATTTTTTTTTCCTGATTAACAATTGGTGCTTTATTATTAATCCAAACAAATATATATATATATATATATATATAAAAAGCAATATTAGGATATTTGGATTATAAGAAGCAGACTGGCAGTCAGTCCAGCAGTACAGACCAGAGAGTATTGGTGCATCTGTCTGACTAAAGTCACCTAAGTAAATGTAACTTTAAGCTAAAATTCCAGAACAGATTCAGACCAAATTTATGCCAGATTCTACAAGCATATGCCAAGGCCCAGTGCCCTGTCAAGTGGTGGCACCAGAGGAATAAAAGAGTATTACAGCTGACCCAAAAGTGTGCTAGACAGCCAAGGAGTTAGTGACCACAGCAACTGAGGAATGCGCTGATTCAGCAGTYGCTAACAGCAAGGCTCATATGAAATCCCAACCACAAATTAAATTAATCTCCTTCCATCATCAGAAAACACCAAAGGAAGGCAGAGTCAATCCCCTTAAGGAGCAATGAGCCATGCTGAAACAAGAAAGTGTTATTTATATCTTCCAGACCCAGCACTGGTGAATTTGGCCCTTCATCTATAAATTACCCATTTATGCCTTAAAAAGGTATTTCAGGGCCAATGATTTGTAAGATAAAAAGAGGTTTGAGACCCATGCTCAATGCAGTTATGTGTTAACCAATAGCTTCAGCCTTTGCCCTAAATTTTCTGGGCCAAATTATAGCATTAATCAGATTGTAGTTAATAGAGTTGCAGGATTCTATTTGAAGGCAGAAAGAAGCTAGTTCTCCATTTGGGTCTTTGAGTGCCTCCAGTAGCACAGAATGTTCCCAAGCAGTATTTCAATGCATTTGTCAAAACCTGTGAGCTTCTGGAAAGAAAACATATTTGGGGCCATTTTGTAGTTTATTATATCCCAGCATTTCAGGTGTTAACTTGTATCACTGTTGGTCTGAGTGGAGTTCTTTAAAAGATCAAACAAAGATAACAGAAAGCTTTCTAAGATTTTAAACCATTCTTAAGCATTCATTTTTGGCATTGTTTAAATGTAAAAATAACTGGATTAAAAAAAATAATGCCTTGCAATTATATGAATAAATTCATCTTAAAGTGCCGGTTCTCTGTGCAAGTAACAACTCCTAATAAACGTGGATTTATAATAAAACTCATGACAGATGTTAACCACAGAGGTGTCAGTAGGTGCCACTGTAATTATTACTGTGATCTGCTTATTGACAGCTGTAACAAATTCTAGCAGACAGAAGAAGCTGAGATCTTAAAGGCAGCAACTGGACTATATCTAAGTGCTATTAGCTACTAATATTGGTAATAAGTGTCAGGCTGGGCTTACTTCAAAACATACCGAAAACGTTCCCAAGAGGAGCTCCTTTCTAGCTGGTTCCTTTTGCTTTTTTCTCACGTGTTCCCGAGCAGCGGCCGGGGGTGGTGGAGGAGCCTGCTCTGCGGCAGGGCACACACAGGCCCGCAGGCCGCGCCGCGCGGGCTGCGGGCTGACCCTGCGCGAGGCCTGTGCGCCGCCTCGCAGCCCGCGGGCCCCGCACGGCCGCTCAGCTCTCCTGCGCAGAGGGGCAGGCGTGACGAGCTGCGGCGTGACGAGCTGCGGCGTGACGAGCTGCGGCGCGAGCGCGCATGGGCCATTGCTCCACAGCAGCAGACGCACAGCGAGTTCGCACCTCCCTTGCGAGCGGGTCGTGTCCCGAGCCGCCGGCTCTTCCCACCTCCAGCCGTCACACCAGTGGGGCATGGGCACTCAGGCTTTGCACGGCCAGGGCACCGAGCACAACCCGAGCAATGCTCTTCATCGCACAGGGCTACACCGTATCATCAATTTTTAGGCCTAAGTCTCCACTGAAATCAGTTAAGAGATCAGCCTAAGAAGTCAATGACACAATATGGCCCAGAGATAGCAGCAATCTGTCCTGCAGACCTCACATCTTAGCTTTCAAACCTCCTCTCTCGGACAGACCTGGTTGTTTTGCTTTCCTCCTATTGTAACCATGTTAAAATCAGAGGCAGGCCCTGAGTAAAAGGTAGTCCCTGAATTCCAGTCATCTGGATGTGTTTAAAATTTGAATTCAGACCCAAACGCCACCCCACCATCACACACAGGGCCACACCCTGCGCTTGCTGATCTTGAGAGCTGGGGAATGCAAATTCCCACTCCTAACGATGCCAGAAAGCAACTGAAGAATTTTCAGGAGATTTTCACTACTTTGCAAGATCAAGTGCTTTATCACTATGGGATAAGCAGAGGATGAGGAGACATTGCACCTCAAAACGGACGAGGTCTCGCTCTCAGCTTCTACCCCAGCCCCTCCGTCATCTCCAGATCACACCTGAGTCCAAGGATTCAGCTCCTCATCTGTCCCGCTAACAGGAAAGGAGAAGGTCTCATCAACAGCAGCCTCTGTGAGGGTATTTTCACGAACAAAACAGACAGTTATCGCAGCAGCGCAAAGGGTTTATGGGTTAATCCTGCTCAGCTCCCCGCGCACACAGAGGAGGCCGCGTCTCTTTTCAACGCCATCAAGCCAGCTGACAGGTGGAAGCTTGCAAATGCAAGGAAAAGCATCAAGGCAGTTCAAGCTTTCTTAAACTAAGTGCATTGGGTGAGTTTTTAAGATAGCAATACTTTCTGAAGACAGAAATGCCACTGTCAAGGCTGGCTGTAACTTTTGCGAGGTGCAGAAGATTAGGAAGACGCTTGGCACTCCCGCCCCAGGGACCCAGCCCGCAAGCGCCCCGCAGCCGCTGCCGCGCGACGGGGAGGCCGCCTCCGAGCGCCGCTGCCGGCACGTGCGCATGTGCCCACGTGTGGCTTCTAAGCCAAAGTGAATTTACAATCCCATGGCTAATTCYGCCCTGCTTTACATCTGCTTTAATCCCCGCGAAGCTGGAAGGAGAGCCGGCGTGCAGAGCAGCACAGGGCTGGCCTCTGGGCCCAGCGATTCCATTCACTGCACACACTGAGGCACTTGTGCTGAACGAATGCCTTTCCCCTCCCTTCAAACCACGTATTTTAGATATTAAGAGAAAATAATTACATCCTTCTCCTGGGAGGTTTATTTCAAATCCTTGCTAGGGCCCCACTGTGGCCAGTGCTTACATTTTTCCAAATTGATTTTAGGCAGTATAAACAGTCTGAAGCTGCGCGTGACGCTTCCTCACGCGGACCACGACGCAGCAGCGCAGAGGTGTTTCCTCCTGCAACACGCCACCGCTGCTGTTTCACTGACACTGTTTATTAGTTAGCCTGCTCGTCCCACACCTGCAAGCGGCACCTCCAGCCCGTGAACATCCACGCGGCTGCTGGCAGTTAGCAGAGGGCCTCACATTAACGCCGTAGTATAGAGGCCCGCGATTAAAAATGATTGAACTCCCCTCACTCACCAAGTTAGACTACTTGCTGGCTGAACAACAGAAATGGATTGTGTGTGAGCATTTGGCTAGTCCTAAAATTGGAGTAAAATTCATTAACTTTAATCACCTTTCTGATATGGTCTGCATGCACAAAATGCTCTGCATTGAGTAGCAAATCAAATTAATTTGCCTCCTGTTTCATTAAAATACACATTATTTGTTATTCTTTATTAAGGTGAGGGAAAGGCATTTTAAATTTTAAGTTTACTTAATGATTCCTTCTCTTCCTGACTCTGTATGTTCCTGGATAGCTATTTGGGGAAAACACAACATGTCTCTCAAGAAACAGGCCTTGCAGTACTACAGCTTAGGCCATTTAAAAGTAAGAATCAATGTAAGTCTTTATTTCCAGGTTGGTAGGCTAAGCCCATAAACATAGGGTAAAAGGGATATATATACGAATAAAAACTTCTTTAGTAACCTTTAATGACTGAGCACGTGGATCAAAGCTATTCAGCACGTTGTAACTTCTGGAGGTAAATACTCCAGGTTATAATATTTATGCTTAATATTTGCAGACTTTCTGCTGCTGCTAGCCACAGGGACTGCATCATCCTTCCAACTTCCACCTTTTTTTTCCTGTTTCTATATATGTATTTTTAAATCCAGGATATTAGGAGGAGGTGGCAAAATGCTTATTAGGATTTATAGAAATTCTTGACATCTGAAAGCAAATAGTGGCCGCCTCAGCAGAGCACCACATCCACCTAATAGTTTTCCTATCAATCTCTGTAGATGAGAGGCACTGATGAAACAGTGAAGAGTGTTTCATCATTCCACAGCTTGAAGGCTAAGACCAACAGAAGTTTCTTAACTAACCTGGCAAAATCTGCAGAAGTCTGCAAGGAATTCTAATGTTCGTGGGCTTCTTACTTTCACCACATGCAGAACTGGCTCAGGACTTCAATTAAAATGTAATCTTAAAAGGAAAATCCCCAAGGGCAAATTTCAGTAGAAAAACACTTCCATAGATTTTTATTGGCTCTAGACATGGCCACTGATACTCCTAGCCATGTCTTGATATGATTTTGGTCTGCGTAAGTCCGAATGCTTTAAATCTCTAAGCTTAAAACTCCTTCCTGTGAGTTGAATTTAAAACACATTAGTGTGACTGTGTTATGCACACATACACTTATCAGTGGAAAGAGCAGTGACTGCCCTTTGCTAAGACATTCGTCTATTGATTTTGTTACAGTATTAGTTACAGCCATATCTTGAGTCTATGCTGTAAATCTGTTGCTGTTTAAACATTTAAATGATAGTATAAAACTCAGATTATATTGATGTGAGTATATGATGTCTTAGCTCAGTGAGTTGCTGGAACAACGCTTAACCATCTCTCCAAATTACTGTATTTCCTAGAAATCTTTGAGCTTCTGGAATGCAGGCAGAGTTTCAGCATCTGGTTTTCTAATATTACAGTAGCCAATTAGCAAGAACTTCTCACTCGCACAGTAAACCCTCTCTCCGAGTATTTCAGTTTGTCCACTATATTGCTTTAACACGCATGTGCATGCACACACGGGCACACACATATTTCATTGTTTATTTATAAAGCAAGGCAAGTATATGATAATATTCTATCAAAAAGAATCCAGGCCACAGCAGCTGGATTTAGCTTTAGCAGCTAAAAGCTAAAGCATTTAGCTTGAAAACCTTCCATCAAATACCTCCAAGTGAAGTTGCTTTGTTCGTTACACTGACCTATATGAGCCACTATTGCCATTTGGTTCTGAATTATTAAAAAACAGTAGAAGGATTTAGCACACCTCCAACCACCAACAACCAGCAACCCCAAGCTTGCCTGTCCTCCGAGATAAAAACAGTTTACTCTTCCTGCTAGCTAGAAAACATCTGTGAGCACCCCAGCACTCAGCTTCAAGTGCTAACCTTGTTAGTGCTCCATATAACTGCATGTAACCACTCAGCATGACAACCTTTTGCATTTTTCTTTATGAACAGTTTTGTTATACCTCATCCATTTCTGTGTGCTCTTTATTACAGCAAGCGACTACATTTACTGGAGTCCCCATCAGAGAATTCCTCTTGTTGTTCTCCTAAAGCACCATGCACTGCCCTCTTGGGCTGTAAGCCTGGCACTTTTCAAAGCATGTTCATTAGCTTAGAGGCTTTATGTTTTAAAGTCCCTGCAAAGAATTTTAGGGGTGGCAAAATGCTTAAATAAATATTTGACACATATACAAGAAGCATGTTAAATGGAAAATGAAGACTTTCAGAGGCATGTGGGTGGGAAATGGAGTTGCCSTAGGTGAAAAGTTAACTCTGTATTTCGATATAATATTTTATGTGGGATTCTGTGATTTTTTAAACAAAACTTTCATTTTCTCTTGGATGACAGAGGAGATCAAATCTGGGTCCTATGCCTTTTTTGGCCTTGTTACCCTTTTATTCACTATATAAACTGGGTGATTGAGAAGTGATTAGGAAAAATATTGAACATATTGCTCTAGTATGAGTATGCTGACCAAACTGACCAATTGCAAAGCTTTAGGGAAAAAGTAATGCAATCTGTAGGGCATTTCCATGTTTGAAAATTTGGTTTCATTACAAAATATCATGACCTTCAGGGCATGCTGCAAAGTTTAATATTCCCAGGCCTTTATAGAGATTTATAGGTAGGAAGCAGGGTCCAAGTTCTCCCCTTTCTGGTAATAAAGATGATATACTTTAGAAATTGAGCTGTCGGGAGAAGAGGTAGAAGAGGTTCTTGAGCGAACTGATAATTATAAAAACAATGAGTCATCAAACACAGGTGATGACATTATACAAAGAGTTCAAATGGCTTTATGTGAAAATCGGCTAGGCTGCTGGCATAAGTCGAACTCTTATTAAGAACAGCTCCTGTTCCAAAGGAATGGGAGTAAGTGAGCACTGTACCTCTAGCAGAACTCAGAAAAAAGAGAACTCAGAATGATCTGGGAACAAGCGTCTTGTAGCATCCATTATAGGCCTGAAACATCCGACTTTGATAAACTGATTTGAGTAACAGGGAAAAGTATCCATGAAAAAAAAAAAAGTACGTCTCGCAATCTCTGAAGATTCTTCATATGTGTGTCAGTTTGGCAGTACATAAGGAGAGCTGCTTGCTGCAAGGGACTCAGTTTAGAAAGGACCTGTGACAAGATTTTCATGAGATGCTACCAAGTTGGCATGAAGCAGAAGGACAAATATTGCTGGAGTCGAAAGCTGTCCATCAGAAAATAGGTAAACCCCAGAGTTCCAGACAATTTTCTGTATAGTGAAATGTTAACAATGAGATGCATCACATTCTCTACCACATCTTGATTATTTCACTATTAATGCTTTGAAAGGTAGAGCAGCAATGAGGTGGCAACATCTGCGGAGACTGAAAATTACTGACCTGAGGAGGTAAGGAGGAGGACCATAATGATCTTAAGAGACAAGAAGTTATATGAATGGACAAAAAAATTCATTGCTGGCAAATACAAAGTAATGTATCTTAGAAGAAAAAAATATGCTCTTGAAGTCAAGAGCAGAGGGTCAATAGTCCAAAAAACATTCCCAGCAAATTCTGCAAGGGCCATGAGAAAGCACAGTCTTAGGTAAGGAATGAGATAGTGAATAATTAGACTTTCATAATGGTCTGAAAAGACCAAGAACATTTACTCTAGATGGGAAATGGTTAAGAGAAGGACATGATGGAAGCACATTTGTAAGTGTCGTTTTTTCTGTTTTTGTTTTTTCTGTTTCCATTTCTTGTTTTTTTTTTTCTGTCTCATGATCAAGAATAAAAAAAAAACTCAATAAAGCTAAAAACTAAGGAATTCAAAAAAATCATACTGCTTATTTCTACCAGAAGTAGCTGAGACAAAGAACTCTTCAAAGTACAAATTAACACAACTTTTATAGACATAAAATAGCCATATATCTGAACTAATTTTTGAATACACTGTTGAAGGAATAGCAAATTCCCTACTTCCAAATTAAAATAAGCCTTTGAATACTATGTATCATCAAGACATTGAATACTGCAGGGAAGAGATGTCAACCCACATCTTCCTAATGGAGGACAAATGAAGGCACTTGGTATCTCAAGTGTCTGCCATGGGTCACTGTCAGAGACTTATCTAACGTCCTTTTCCTAGGGCAGCCCCATAGTTGGGTTTTGCTGTCACTAAATATTGATTTATCCACAACATTCAGAATGAGAAGGTGATTATTTGCTAGTGAACTATACTTCACATCTTCTTTCTTTGCACAGTTTTAGCAGTGAGAAACAGCCCGTTCTTCTAGATGTTGGAAATGCTGATATTTAGACCCATCATGAAGACTCTTTCTCATGCACTTGGAAATTTCCCTAGCTATATCAAACTCGTTGCACCACACACTTGTCTTGGTCCGGTATTAGAGATGAGAATCAGCTTAGGACAACAACTACAATAATATAAAAATGAATTCCAAAATATTTTGAAATGTACTTTTCACTATAAATTCCAAAATCACATATTTTGATATTCCTAATAGAAAAAAAATAGTTGCCAAAATGCCAATGTCAAGTTTTGCAAAGGAGAATGCAAAAATCTGCTGGACTAAGGGTGCAGCATCTGGACCTTTCATGTGCTCTTGCATCTCACACCTCATTAAAAAAGCGTAAGTCTACAGCTTGGATCACTTCAAATAAAACAAAATACAAAATAAAATAAATGAGACCAATGCAGAAAGATCTACTTGAGTTTACAAAGGGCCTGGAAAAATAACTCTAAAATATTAACTGCCCTCTTCATCTCAGAATTGGCCTAAGTGGGCTAGCAGCAAAAATGACATTTTAAACGTTAGCATTGGTGCCTGGTTCGACAGAGGATATGGCAAGGACAGGGATTCCTAACAAAAGTCTGCTGAGCACTTCTTCGAGCGCGACGTGCCTCCGTGGGAGGCTGTGCATGATGGGCTGGCTGTGCTGGCTGCCAAGGGTCCTAACCAGCACGCTGGGGCTGGGCTGCACGGACTCCATCTGCGAACAGCTCACGAAATGCCACTGGAAGAACAAACTGAAGAGCATTTCTCCAGCAGCCTCCAAGCATACAAGGTATGCAGTATTCAACAGTACAAATGAGTTTCAATAATATGCTTCATGACCCAATGCAAGAACAGTCAAAAAGTGTGCAAAGCTACCATTTTTATCATATGTAAGAAAGGGTTATGATGAATCTAGATAAAATTAATAAAGATACTAACAAAACTGCTGTCTTGAGAGCAAATCCTAACTTTCATAAAGAAGTTTAAACAAAGATAAGAGGGAAATCTAAGAGGAAAAACCTGGTGTATCCATATCAGTAAGAAGCATGCAAATCGGAAGAGTCCTTCAAGAACATCACACTGCCAACCAAAGATTATGAGCAGARAGTTTAGAGATTACTTACATATGTCTATGGTACAATGAAAATATGATGGCTCAGCTCCTGCTTTAATCTTTATTCAGACTGATCAGACTGATTTTTAAACAATTTTGTTTCACAAGCTTTCAGCCACACTAAATGTTTATGTCTTGGAGTGGAAAAGCTCATGCTGGTACACTTGATATAATTATATTAATGGCAAAAAAGCCTGTTTGGCTAGAAGGATTTTTCTTGTTTGTAGCTTTAAGCATGAGAACTGCAGRGCTGAGCAACTGCTGCCTTAAAAATTCCACAGAAGAAAGTGGGTGCACTTTTTCTCCACGATGCCAACAGCTGATACACCAATATATTATAAAAACATTAATTTATAATTTTTAAATATACAAGTTGAGGTACAGATTGCAAACTGAAGTTTTTTTTTATTATTTGTCTGTTTTGGAATACAGAACTATATCGCAGTCCGAAATGCCCTGGTCAGGGCCTGCCCTGGGACAGGAGGCCCAGCAGGCACCGTCTTTGCGAGGCATCCACAGTGCTCTGCGCTCGGCTCAGGTACCTCTGGCAAAACACGGGCAGCATCTGAGAACCCAAGGGAGTAATGAACAGCAACTGACTGCTTATGGGATGTATTAATAGCACGTCTTGCAGGAGCAGATGACTTCATTTAACAACACCGCTACGGTGACTCATTGCCAGGAAGGGAAAGAGGCAACCAGGCTGTTTCGAGGACTTGCCGCGCAGTCGGTCCTTACCCTATCGCTGCTGCCCAGGGCAGGGGCAGCAGTCACACTCCAAAGTTGCTTTGCTGTCCTTTTCCCTAGCACATCGAGAGGTAAAGTCAGTCTCCCTCTGCTCCCTCAGTTTTCCTTTGCCTTGTACACCATATTCACTTTGCTGCTGCAGGCAAGAGCTGGCAGATGAGAGAGGGGGGGAAACCATATCCCAAAGCAAATGGATCTATTGGCCATTGGCCTCTCAGGAAGAGTTGGCTGTATATCCTGCAATGCCTAATGTTCAGAAAATTTATCTTGGTAAAGGCTCAGGAAAATGTATGTTTTTATTTTACTCAAAGTAAAAATATTGGTCAATGTGAAATTAAAAAGTGAAAATAATACTCCCTCTTGTAAAAAATTCCAGCATCCTACACTCACTGTATCTCAAAGACTTCTAAAACAAATAACATGTATTTTATGTGTTTTTTTCTACTAACATTTTATTGATATTTATAACATAGTACAGAAGAGACTTAAGAGGGAAAAAGGCAAGTTACAATAACATACCAAAGGGTTTAGAAAAGGCTGTGATTGCAGAAGATACAGTTCATGCTACTTTCCTTTCTCCTTCACGGCCACAAACAGAAAATAACGCAGGCCCCTTCTGTGGCCGCTGGGGCTACTTGGTGCTGCTTCCTGAAGTCAGACACTCATTCTGAAGGAACATACCTCAGAACATCTGCTCTTCATCCCTCCTATTCTGACTGCGTTTACAGGTCTGTAGAACACATATCTACAGATATTTCCAGGTTACTATTAAAACAACAGGTAGCAAATACTCCAGCAGAGGCCTGACTGACTCCTATTTCTGCCATGCTGCCAGTAATATATATGAATCTGGTGCATGCGTTTTCATGACTTGCACAGGATTTGGGGACTTTTGAAAGACAAAACACAGCCCATATCAGAGGTCATATCTTTTCATCATTGCCTCTTAGGACTGCAGAGGCTCCCAGTTCACTGCCAACCCAGCAGTTCGAGCCTATTGCAGAATGAAGTTGCTCATGTCCAGCAACCTACCACTCATCTGACACAAAAGGGGATACAGTGAACAGTTGTTTACCCCCTAAGCCTTCCAGGGTAAGTGACTATAATCGCTGCTTAGTTCAAGTTGTTTCACAGTAAATAATGTGCACTGAAGTAAGTACTCCAATTAGCTATATTAGTAATTAGCTCCAATTAGCTATATTAATATACTCACAGCTCTCAATCAAGCACGTCTCTACCATATTGCCCTTAAATTTTATGTTCGTATGTTGTTTGGCGAGAAGTTCCTTCATAGACTTGCTTTTTCTAAGAACCACAGTCAAAGTAAAGACTTAGATGTAAAAAAAAAAAAAAAAAAAAAAAAGGCCAAAGGCCTGCAATCCAATAATAACAACATGTTAATTCCAGTACCCTATAATGGTAACATTCCTCCACGTTTCATGCAAACAACGTCTTTCTTACGGGCTATAACGACACAGGTGACTGAGGCAGTCTCTGAGGGGGCGGGAGGGCAGCAGCCCTGTTCTGCATGGCAGCTTCTCAACCACTGCAGTGGGAGCGGAACCTGCTGTCTCTGGCGAGTTCACCAACTATTTTAAAACAAGGATAGTGCAACAACTGTAGAAATCACTGCTGGCTCCAGTACATAGGCCTGGCTATTACTCCTGCTAAGGTAAAACCTCCTTCTGATTAGAGAGCATCAAAGCAGTTCTCATTGACAGCTATTATACAGATATAGTTGCCAGCTCTTTCTCTCCTAGTTAGTCATCTCAGGCATGAAAGCTTGTAAATGCACGATTTTTATACTGCACTGTCTGTCTGCAAGGCATGATGTTTTGGATAAGTGCATTAGTTTAACTCTAGATATCAGGATGTGGAAAAAAGATGGAAGTCTGTGATACAACGTCAGACATATCTACCAGTAATACCTTTCTCATGTAACAGTGCAAATTAGTCTGAGGTTACTCAGACTACAGGTTGTTACTAGAACACCAGGAACATGACGACCATTTGCATCACTGCATACTCTGGCAAGACATATAGGAAATGTAGAAGTCCTCAGGGAACCAGAGCAAGGGTTTAGCACAAAAAGTACCTGGCGAAAGAAACCTGGACAGGGGGAGGAAAAGGAAAAAAAGGCTGAAATATTAACAGAGGGAAAGAGCACTAGAAATGTAGTAGCGGTGTCCAAATGACTCACTATGATCACCCCAAGAGAAAGACACCTGGGCTATATCAGATGTTCAGTTCCTATGAGCACAACAGAAGATGATTGAGAAACTTTAACAGATCATGAAGTTGTTAGTTTCTCTCCTCTAAAAAGAAGTAGAGATGACAACATCAAACAGCCCTTTTTCCTCTGAGACTGCAGCTATTTGCGTTTTTCCCCCTCTACTGACTGACCAGCCAGGCAGCTTCATCTAGAAGGTGGAGAGGAGGCAAATTCCTACAGCTCTTGGTCTGCTGCAGAGAATATACACAGTATTTGTTTAGTAACTAGCTTTCTGTTAATAACCTAAGCCTTCAAACAGAAAACTTTTCCCACATCATATTTTTGTACTTGGTAATTGCTGTTTGCCTGCATTTTTTTTGAGAATAGCTGGTCTATACCAGCAACATATGAATTATCTCAAACTGCTGTAAACTAGAGCTAATCGGGAATTTTCCAATAAAACTTACTTGTTGAAAATGCTTGTTCATCAGACACTATTTTCCCTCTTTCAGCTAACATCTGATTAAACCCTGTCTATCAGGCAGGTCTTGGCATGTCTGGCCTCCTGCCAACGTGTCTGCTGAGCTGTTGAGAAGTCCAGTTTCCCAGACTGCTGCAACTCCTTGTAGTGGAGTTCCTGGAACTGGATTCTTATCTTTCCACAATAACGCATTTGTCCTTGCAAACTTCTGGCAAGCCACAGCTTTTGGGGATCAAGGACCTTCGCCACATGCCTGAAATTGGCTTTCAGGGGCTGAGGCTTATGGGTGGCTGCAGATGACATCTGTCACAGTGTTGTCTTCTAAATCCTTCTGATTCCCAGCTCTGAGTCTATGCCAGCTGCCTAGCTCCTGTACCGCTCTGCGAATTGGGAGCCAACCAGGTATTTGCTCCCAGGAGAGACCACACAGGCGCTGGTGGTCTCTGCAAGCCCTTACATGGACAGAATTCCTTCTGATTGGACTCCTCTGATTGGATTTTTCCTTACAACTGATCAAGATCACGTCAGGCCCCTTCCATCAGTCCTGTGCTGCCTGCAGCACAGTTCATTCTGGATATACCACATTTCCTGTAGGTTTGGCTTTTATTAAAAATTGGGGTAATTCTCCCCTCCAACCTCAAAGAAAACACTAAAATCTAGGGTTGAAAGGAAATTTGGTTTCCTGGCCAGCTTTTCCTGCACTGTGAGAGGGGGCTTATTTGGCTATTTCATGACAGTATCTAGATATGTCTGTAAGGCAGACATTGGTATTTCAACTTCTGTTTTCTACAGCTCTTCTCTGTTAGGGAGAGATTTATTTTCCTTTCACCAGGCAGAGCAGAATGCACCTTGCCCTGCAGAGGCATTTTTAAGTTTTGAAATAGGCCCTTCTATTTCCAGCATTTTCTTTGAGATTGCTTCAGTCAGTGCTTGATGAAGTAACCTGCACTGTATCAAAGTGTCGGCGCAAAAGCCTCAGGAAATCATAATTTTCCAAAACTTTTATGCTAAGTCTCTCCAACTCCTGCTGCAGTAGCTAATACAGTATGAACAACACTGAGTCACTCACCCTTTTAAACCTTTGGGTCCCTGTGTTTAAAAATTAATTCCTTTAGGCTTCATTTCTAGATATCATGGGCTTGGTCCAGGATACATATCACTTTGCCAAGACTCTAAAAAAAAAATCAAAAGCATCTTCAGGAAGTATAATTGAAAGTCTGGCAGAGAGTTCACAGAAGACCAAAATGGGGTACAACATGCCCAAGCTTGTTTTTCCTTTCCAGTTAATTGAATGTTAGGCATAATTTGAAGCCTGGGTCAGCACAAGATAGACCCACAGTTTCTCTACAGTAAAAGCTTGCAGAAGGCTCCTGTAAAGCAAAGCCTGAATGAGCTTTTTGCTAAATCAGGCCTTCAGGATTCTCAGGATGCAAACATAGCCACATCTGGAAGCGGCGGAAGGGGCAGACTCCTTGATGCTGCAGCACAGACCTGATCTGCATCACAGACCAGAAGGTCACTGAGGAGGCTGGGAGGAAGCCACGTTCTGCTCTACTCGAGCACAAGAATTTTATGTTTGCTCAGAAGCAAAAGAAATTTGGAAACTCCATATAAGGGCTGAGACTCAGGCGCTGCTGGAAAAACCTGCTGGAGCTGTTCTGTGTGTATAACTCACATGAACATTAATGAGAGCTAAATGCATGCATTGAAAGAAGAATAGACCCCTTAGTGATTTGTCAAGATAAAATTCAAAATAACTTTGAACGCTCAGAGGTAAATATTAGGTTTAGGAATTAAAACCAGGAGAAGTAGTGGAACAATTGCCTATAATGAGATCCAGGAACAATCTACCCACTGTACCAGGTTTTCATTAGCGTAATGGCCTGCAGTCGTATCACCTTATGCTGCAACCTGAAAAGCTAAGAGAGCTCGGGCTGGTTAGCAGTCGGAAGGGAGACCTCCAAACTAGCTTACCACTGCAGCAACACCTTAGCAGTGCTATAGGCACTGTTCTTCCAATTCAGTATTGGGTCCAAGTGTTAGGAGATCTGAATCTAAAGATCTGATGATCTATGGCCCCTAGGGCCCCCCTGTTATTTCCTAGATGTCTTTCAATGTCACTTTGAAATGGCTACTGCATTTCACTGCAGAGGTGGCTGCATGACAGTGACAGATAAGCACTGTCAATAGAATGTAATGGTCAACTTCAAAGGAAGGCTGGAAATCTAAATTTCCCACTACAGGGAAAGTGATTTAAGTTCCAGAAGCTTCAGAGAGGTGCAAAGGACTGTTTTCTTTTTTTTTTTTTTTTTTTTTTTTTTTTTAAGGTGGGTGTTCAACTCTAAACTTGAAATGTAGCTCCATCCTAGAGCTCTACAAACTTTGTTGCTTTTACCATGGGGTGCCCTGCCCTGGCACACACAGCTGAACTGCCTCTGCAGCAGCCGTCAGAGTCCACAAAATGGGCCTTCTATCACTCACTCTATCACAGCTTGGGTCTCACATCCTTTGGGCATTAGCCCTGCAAGGAATTTGGTGCATATTCAGTTGTAGACATGGGATGGTTCCCTATGTCAATGGGACAACTCACATGGGACTGCACACAGTTAAAGATGCATCTGTCTCCAAAGAATGCGGGCATAAATGAGCAGCACAGCTACTCAACATCCTAATTGATGCTCTTGATTTATTAACCTTCCTGATTGTCATCCTGGGCACTGCATTAACACTGTTCTGTTTGTCCGTGTAGGGCCTGATCCTGAACACTGCGGAGAACCTTGAGGCCATAGTGCTCCGTGGGCTGACTGCACCAGCAGTTCACCGAGATTCATCAATTGGAGTTCACTGAATTCAATGCAATTTAAGAGCATTTGGCATCCCTCAGGTGGCAGTTAGCACCTTCAGAAACAGGGCCTTAGACAATCAGAGGTGGGAAGCTGAGACACGTTTTCCTCTGGGGTTTGGGGCACTTGCTATTTGTGTACAGTAAGTAGCCATTTTAATTTTTTGCTTTCATTTTAGGACATAATTTTGAACACAGCTCAGGTTGTCCATTAACATCTGATTTCACACTAGGACTGTACACAGCAACAAGCCTCACTGATAACCTACCAGCCAGAACTGGGTTGCTTAACTGAGTTATATATGGAAACACACCATAATGTGACCAAAACAAAATCTCTCTCCTGTTTACCATGACTTTTTATTTGCATCATGGGGCTAATATTTCTTTTTTTTTTTCCCAAGATTCTCACCAACTTCCAATTGTTGCTCATTTCTGTCTTCCTGCAGTGACAAGGAGGATGCTGCGAGTCTGCTGGCTTGCAGTAACTCCCAGGCTGTGTCATAACTTGTGTTTGTACATAGGCCATATTTGCTTAATATCTTAGTTTTGCTTTTGACTTCATGGGAACAAGCAGGGTCACATAAACCAGCTGGCAATACATATTTGTGAGGAGGAGGGAAGGCATCAGCCCACACTACCCGCTGTCTTATATCAAAAACTCTTCCAACTTATTGTAGATGAGAATGGAAACYGAAGGCATAAGAAAAGCCCCTTCTTAATTCTGACATTTTCTGTGCACTAAATAAACGTAGGCCTCCACTCCCATTGCCACAGGAATTCTTCTTGAATGTGTGTGTGTGTTCAATGTCTATGCATGTTACCGTAATGCAGAGAAAAAATTCTGGGGCTGTTCAAAACAGCAAAGACTTTCCTATACAAAATACTGGACAGGTTTCTTTGAGCTGACAAACTGCATGAGAAATCACAGTTATTCAGGATAGCCTGGTGATCTGTTTGAGTGCAGGGACCTTGAAGGGTTTCTATAGACAAAAGAGGGGTCAGAGGAATAGAAATTGCTAGTTGAAAATATAAATAATAGGCACTGATAATGATAATGCAAGTAACTTGATCTCGTTCAGACATGACTTTCAACAGTGCCTGGTATTTGCAACAGCTCCAACCCTGTTTCATTTATAAGTAAAAAAAAACAAGGCATCTGCCTTTCCCTGAGGTCTGACGCAAAGATCACTGATGCCCATAGTTCTTTTAATGCAGTTCAGAAATTTTTGGATTGGTCCTTTAAACAGGAACAAATTTTCAGGAAAACGAAGCATCCCAGTTAGTAGATAACTGTTTCATATTCATAAATAGTAAAACCCTCTTTAAGTCTGCACATTTTTCCTTCTTTGCTTTGTTGCTTATGTGTTTATAACTACATTTCCTACTAATAACAAAATATAACACCTAAGGAATCATGTAAATTCTCTGTACTCAATACAATCAGAAGAACTGATGGAAGCATCTTCCCATTTACTTTCCAAATGCTGTTCTAATCCTTCCTACAGTCCTAATAGCATCTACAGCACTGCATAGGAATCCCTAGGCTTGAGAATTATGTCTTCCTTACCCACATAGCAGGTAGCTCAAGGCAAAAAAAAAAATCAACATTAGAAATAAGAGGAGTGTAACACTTTTATAGCATCCTACATCAGCCCTCACATCAGAAAGGTGTAAACCACCAAATGTCAAAAGAGCGTATTATCCAGGATAAACTGAGCCCTGCTACCACTGTAAACTGTTTTAATGTATATGCACTTGAAGCACTGACAGCAATAAGTGAAAGTCTTGTTTACATTTTTTATAAGAAACACATATCCTTTTTTTTTTTTCTTTTTATCCAGATAATGCTGTAAAGTTCTAGCAAGAGGTTACACAAAGCAACTAAAGTGAATGGGTATAAATAACTTTTTCTGACTTCTTGTTTAATGTCCAAGATGATTGGAACAGATTGTATCATGAACTACTTTCCCTTTGGCTAATTAAATAGCCGTCCCCACTTACCATAAAATATATTCTTATTAAAACAAGTATCTATATTCACTCTGTTAGATAAATTACTTCCAAGTAAGTGCCATAAAGCCCATTACACTCCTGCTTTAGAAGTGGATTAGGTCCAAACAGACAATCAAAGGATTTCACTGGGATTATTTTAGATTAGAAAAACTAAGGGAGACATAAGGCACTGACAAGATCATAAAGATATAAAGGATAAATTAGCAGTTACATACCAAACAAAGTACTTCAGTGGTATCTGAGCACATCCAGATGGAATTAAAAAAAAAAGAAATCCTATTGTATTAGCCAGGGCCAAAATGGAAATCTGTTTATGCAGAAATAAAATGACAGAAGTAAATTTTATCTCCCATACAAATCAAATGGCTATTTCAAAGTTTAAAACCTGGTAATTTCATCTACAACCAAGTTCACCAACCAGCTAAGTAGGAATATACTCTTTGTACAGTTTCTTTTTCAAATTCAAAGAAAAGACCATGTTATGATTTAACCATATTAATGAGCCATAACTGCATATCTGTATATTTATTGTGGATATATTACATGCTAAATGATGCTGTTTTTCCAGAAAAAGTTCACAGTAGATATTCTATGAGAATGTTTCCTGTTGATAGTTCTTAAATCTTTCAGAAACTGCCAGCAAACTCAGAAATCAAGTTTGCAGTATCCTAGCAAGAAGAAGCACTTGCATAGGTCCTCTATTTTTAAACGGCAGTCCAAATCATTAAAGAAACACCTTAATCATAACAGATGATTGAAAATAAGATCATCCTATCTCACTTGCCAATCTAAAGGACACTGTCAATTACCTGTAATCTAATACAGGATTTCTATAAATATAACTTGACATCAAAAATCTAATTTTTTTGCTAACTTCTGCCCAAAACGATTATGCTCAGAACCATGTTAACAAAACCTTGATATTAGAAAAAAAAATTAAATTAAAAAAAGATTTCCACAGAGAACACTGATTCATGGCCAACATCCTATTTTTTGCATTTACTTGTATCCAACCTGCCTATCAGAGACTTTTCACGCTTCAAGTTCAAATAAAAAAGACACCAAGTTAGCCAGAAGCTTACAATAAACTAAGGGAAAAGGCTGTAATTACAATTGCTAAAGATGACCTATCAGACTTTTGAAATTTCTTCATACTTTGACTCCCTGTAACACTTTTGTTCTGCTTGTAGCTCTGCTTTGAACAACGATCCAGAGGATGGAGGTTCAAGCAGTGGGCACAACTCCTTGCTAGAACTGTGACTGTACCAATGACACGTCTTGACATGGAATGGGAGTGCAAAGATTCCTTACCAAAGCTTGCTAGAAAAACTGATTCCCAATGCTTCCATCAAATCTGATTACTCGCTTTTTATTATAGTGGGCGTTTGCAAAGTGGTGCTCAAGTGTTTACAGGCACAAACACTGTTATTGGTAAATGGGATTTTTATGGTTAATTTCCACATTTGATATTTGTTATGAAGATTTGTGCACATTACTTTGGTACACAATTTTATGACTGTATTTTATAATGTTCTTTTGTTTTGGATATTAGCTAGCAGATAACTTTCTCAAGAGCATAATGTACTCTTCTAATATACAATATTCCATGCTACTTTTCGTCTGGTTTGGGCAACACAGAGAATCTAGAAAATTGCCACAGTAAAAAAGACAGAAATTTCCTTGCCACAGCTAAGAACTTGAAAGTTTTTTATCCCTAAACCAACCTCTCTTTTGGTCTGTGAATCAGGGTGAGGGTATTCCAGGAATCACTAGTCGGCAGGATATTTTGTATGGAGACTGTGATACCTCCTTAGCAAGCAGTGATTTAAATCAGATATGAACCAACTTCAAAACAAGTCAGAAAAAGTGACTTAAGATGAGGCTCAAAATAAGTTACTTTCACCTAACTTGCAGGTGCTGCTTTGAGATCAGATTTAACAGCCTAGCCTGAAATCAACACAAATCTAGCTATAGAAAGCTATAGATACTCAGAAATAGGTCTAAACTATCTCCTAAGCCTGGGTGAGATGTCCCAAGAACTGGCTGCTCTGTAGGGAAGGCAAAATGGGCAGATTTTTAATCTTACCAAAACAGGAGCTGCAGGTTCAACAGCACCATGCTCACTGCATAAAAACAATTTCTGCTTTCACTTTTTAGTATTTAAGAAAAGTAATGAGGAATTTTTTGCTAGTCTCAATTAAGCTTTTCAAATAAACATGGCTTAACTGCAGTTGGCACTACTAAGTAAGGCTATAAAAGCAAAAGCCATGGCCAGGAGGGTTGCTTTAAAACTGAAGCTTAGGAAAGAAAGAAGAGAGGGAAAATGTGGATCACAATTTTCTACAAAGAGAGGAGGGAAAGGATGGATCATCATAAAGTGTAAAGTAGGTACATACATACCTGTGTGTGTTTTCATACATATTTACACACACATGCATAAATATATATCCTTCTGGTCTATACATTGTTGGATAATACATGTATTGTTCAACAAATATGGAAAATGCAATGTAAAGTTTTCATTACTTATGAGATCTGCAATAAGTCCAGAATGTAGGAATATTTGTGTTTTTAATGATTTTATTATTGCCAGTAGTATCTCCTCACCTATGGACTGACACAAAGACCATCACTTGAAAAACAGAAGTAACCCCTTTATCCCTGACTTGGATTAGAAAACATGCAGCTGAACCTCATCAAAATAGCATCAACCCAGCTAACACTTCCCAGATCTGWTCTTGCCCAGACAGGAGTTTGCCAAGCAGAATAGAGCACTTTTAACAAAGGTTTGGAGAAACCTGGGCACAGATGTTTAACAGATCTGGCTTGTCAGATACTCTCTAAAGCATTCCCAAAAGCCACCCTCATGAGGTGTTTAGAACTCCTTTTAGGTCTTCACCAAATCTACAAAGCCCTGATTAGTTCCAGTTTCCCTGCATGTAAAGTTGAAAAATAATGATACTTAACTTTTTTCATAAAAGGCTTTGATAACTATTGAGTAAAAACATTCTGTAGGAAAATCGCACATACATAATTGATGTTATATATATTTATTTATATATGAATTAAATCTATTGGTATGGATGAAAGTAGACAAGGGAACAGCAAGTTAATGTTCCTACAAAATAGAACTATAAAACTATCACAACGTTTATGGTCAAACTTTATTTGTTTTGTAAATCGCATGGAACCTTAAGCCAAGCTCGAGCATTATGCTCTATGCTGCATATTCAGAATGGCTAGAATTCTAAACAACTATCTAGTAGAAACTTACTGCATTTCTGAACACAGGCTTGTCTTCAGTTACAAATTAGCACTCTAAACAAGCTGACCCTATGAAAACCTGACCAGCATTGTTACAGCTAAGTTTCTCATACAAATCAAACATCATTTCCATTACTAACTGTGCCTATTTGTAATGGGAATAAGTTGAAAATTTTTGAACTTTATAATTGTTTTCATTGAAATATATGGAAATGCAATTATTTTTCCTCCAAAATGTCATATTWTTAAATGGACATATTAAAACCATTTCTCAGATAGTTTTATAAAACTGACAGGATATACGAAATTTCAAAGCAAGATAAAATTTTGTTCTGAGTGCATCAAGTCTTTTGAAGAGTACTGACTGCATATGGTAAATATGAGCTAATTAGTAAACTGTTAATTTTTCTTGTTAATTTTTCTGAGATGAACATTCATGTTTATGCATCATGGCATAACTATCAAGTTAAATCACTTTTTGAGGTAGTACATTTCTGGTGAATGTTTACTGGTTACATATATGCAAACATTAACTGGCGTGGGAGGAGACACAAGATGAATGCTGATATTTGTGAAGTTAAAGGATCTAGGAAGCTTGGAAACAGAAGCATTTTGTTTATCCAGAACCCAGCTACAATCTACAGGGTGCCAACACAAACTTCTAACTACCATGCAAAAAATGACAAGAAACAGTCAGAGCCATCTCAGTTTAAAGTCTATCTGTGGTTAAACATAAGCCATTAAACCATGCTGTCTGTTACGTGGCAGATTTTTTTTAAATGCTTTGTATTCGACTTTCTCCATATTTTTATCTCAGCAGGTATCTCCTATCAGCTGTGCTGACTGCCTGTGTCCTCTAGCCAGCCCCTGCAGGCATCAGAGGTACAGCATGTCCTTCAAGCTTTCATCCTCCTGGAACACCTGGTTCAGTAGTTATCAGAGAATCTCTCTTTTGGTCTCTCCATGGTCCCTCCTGACTGAGACATGGAATTTGTAAAACCCTTGAGATTCTCCTCTCCTAAGGGCTGTAATTCCCATCTTTCTCACAGATTTGTTTCTCTTAGCTGGCAACATGCTGTGCTAGAGGCCAACATTTTTCGTGGCGTTTTAACTACATCTGTCAAATGTGTCACATCAAATGTCCTGCTTTTTATCATAAAGTGAATGCATTACTACAAAATGCTTGGGGATTGCTAAAATGGGAAGAAAAGGGTTCCCCTTTCACTGTGGTCTCTAACTCATATTTAATGGAAAGGCTGTTCCAGCCTTTCACAGCAGCAAGTCCTTCTCCCTCTCTTCTAGCACCTTCTTCCTACCTAACTTTGTAGTCCAGGGTGTGGCTATTTGCTAGTTCCTGTGAGCTTATCTCATTCTATCCATCTTTCCCTGGATCAACAAACATGAGAGGTTCTACAGCTGAAGTGGGAAGTATCTTCTGTCTTAAATAAACAGAGACCAATCTCTCCTTTGGAGCGTCTCTGCTTATAGAGCAATGCACCTACTGAGAGGATACTCTTCCAGTCTGTTATTTCCAGAGCTGCACAGCTGTAGTTAGGACTCACTCTATGCAGTATGGAATAACTTTGATTTCTTTCTACTCTCCCACAGATTATAAGGAGTATTTCCTTAAGAGTTTCAGCCCAACATGATGTCTGAAAGGGAAGGAGATGAAGTTGAACTAGAAGTTCTCTAGTTCTGAACAAGTGACAGTGTCTTTGGATGGCCACACTGACTACTTTTGCCTAATTTTATCACATACATCCTCCCCCCACCCCCACAAAACCCAAAAAACCCTATCAATCATATAACAATAGAGTTCTAATAGTTCTCTGGCTTCTGCTTGCTATTGAAATAAAATAATAAATCTATCCATAGCTGCAACACCCTCTTTCTTACTGCCTGAATACAATTCATCAACTCTGAGAATAAATCACAATTCCTTTACAATACTAATCTAAATTTTCCAAGAACACCATGGATAGACATAGCCTATCAGACAGCAGAGTTTATCCGTTTTTCTTCCTGTCATCAAGGTGCTGAGGACAAACATAACAGAATCATTAAATATTTTAGCAAAATAAAGGTATTTCCCCAGGCTTTTTTCTTTTTGCAGTATTTAAGATTGGCTGGACCATGTCAGATAAAAGATCGACCTAGCCAAGTATCCTGTCTGTGACACCATCCCGCAGAGACTGAAGAACACCTAGACAGAGGGAAGTGTAATGGTCATTCTCCAGAACACTCTCCCAACAGAGACAACAGAAACAGTTTCTTTATGTATARTAACCCACAATGGATTTTCCTTTTGGATTTTCCTTTGTGGTTTTCTCCATCCTCAACCCAGGTAAAATTTTAGCAAATACAATGTCAAGGACTCCCACTGTAACCTGCTGTTATGTTACAGTGGATCTTCTTTGCTGGGGATTTTTTTGCTCAGAATTATGAGTTCTTTTCAAACCATGTATCTTTTTAAGTATCAGTCATTATCTGTTAAAACAAACACTCTTTAATGATTTAAAACTCAGTAGCGTTTCTGTTACAATATAAAAATCAAAAACGAGGCTTAATGAAACAAAAACACACAAAGCAACTAAGCTACATCTGTTACAAAAACCGAAGGATGATCCAAAAATAGTTAATTTTTAAAATATTTTCAGTTTATCTGATAGGCTTCCAGGTGCCATTAAGGAGTTAGGATTTCCTAATTATTATCATGGAGTGATTACCTAGAATGTCACATTTTTATCCCACAGTTTCACTGCTGTCTTTCTATAGGAGACTGAGAAACTGAGATGCACCACAGAGCTGATGAAATGAAGCCATTCATTAAGCCAATCAATTACACGCAAGTCCTTTGTACTTTGCAGGCAGTATCATCCAAAAGCTCTCAGTCTTCATGGACTCAGCTGATCTCTAGGCATACTAGGTGTTCGGAGGATTTGGGTGCTGCATCTTTCAAATCTGTTACGCAATGCAGGGGTTTAGGCAGAAGCTACAGTCAAGGAAGGTGATGGAGAAAGGAAAGCRAAAACAGCCTTATGGCAAACACATCTATTTCTACCCCAATAGAGGTCTAATGTAATGTTTGAAAGAAATGACAGCTCCTTTGTATTTTTACAGTTGCTACATCTCAGTGAAATCTGCAGTTTTCTGCTGCTTTTGGATGGCCAACAAAAAAAACTTACTTATGTAAGCCTGAAGTCATCCTGCTTGCTTGCAGACCTGCAATCAGCCCCTTCAGACAAAAGCAGCTGGAAGATGCCCACGACCCTCACACGTGCCACTGCAGACCAGACAGTTTTCTGTAAGACCTGAAATTCTCCCGGCTCCCGCTGGGAAACGAGCTGGGAGGGCCGGGCCGCTCCGGCCTGCGCTGGGGCAGCCTCGGTGCTCACCGCCTGCTGAGCCACGGGAGATGCAGCCCAGGGCCCTGCCTCCCCACGGGATGCTCTGGAGCATGAGCCCCAGTTTCCCTGGATTTCTTTGATTTCCCTGCACTTTTTGGCCCCACTTGAGTGTTGGCTCTCCTCCCACGGAGGGTCCAGACACCTGCCCCTAGACRCTACCTTGCCCTTGCCCGAACACCTCCCAGTTGCCCTTCCCTGCTCAGCAAGTACCAAAACCTCACCAAATACGTGTCACATCAGACCTGGGGCTTCTTGTAAGGCCATCTGCCCTGGACAGCACAGCCCTGTTTGCCCACGTGCAGGCATTAGGGCATGAGCCCTCAGCGCAAGGGACGCCCAGTGTCACTGGCCTGCGGGCAGGGCCTGCTCAGGGCATACCAGGGACGTGGCACCTAGTTCTCACTTTTTGCATCGCTAGTGTTTAGGCTGCTCTACAACTGTGGGGAAAACCTACCATGGGCCACTTGGCCCTGTTTGCATCTGAGGGATGCTGAGCAAAAGCTGGGGCAGGGGTGGGGGAAAAGGATCTGGCCCTCTCCTCAGTGAATGATAAATAGGATGACAGAAAAAAAAGTTACATCCAAGGTATTACCAGATACTAGAAATGCAAAAAAAATCCTTCTTCTGACTTGAAAAGAAAGCATATTTTTWAAAATAGATCTGCCTCAGGTAAACTGTGCCCTGCATTTCCATAGAGGGACTAGCAGAGCAGAACGCAAGTCCCACTATCTCGCAGTAATTTCTGTGGAAACCTTTACGATGAAGGCAGTGTAGGCAGGGGAGTGCTGAATGGAGCAGAGAGCTCTCAAGAGATACCAGAAGATGTAAAGCACAGGTAGGACAAGTGCCTGGTAAAGGTAAGTACCCCCTCTACTGACCTTAAGCTGATATCTTCCCAACRGACCAAGGCATAGCAAGTACACTTGTGTAAGTACACACGCGGCACGGATGTACACACACCTATCGATACATTCACAGAAATGCAAAACACACAGGTCAACTATTAATATGGCAATATATCCTCTCCAGTGACGTATCGATACTGGTTTATTCCTAAGGTATACAGCTAATTTCAACGCAGTGTTACATAAACTTCACTTAATAGCACTCTGCTTATCAAAGGGGTCATACCACGCCATCTAGAAAACATGCTGAACCACCTTCTGAATCTGTTGCTTTTGCCAAGAGTATTTTGGACAATGCCACCTGCCCAGGGAATTATTTCTGCTAAACCACATCTCAAAGCCCTATCGGCTGCAGCTCTGCTTCTACTCTTCAGTAAAATCAATGAATACCCTTGACTTCAGTGACAACAGGGTAAGGTTTCATGCTATAAAAATATAATGCCCACAATATTTGTCAAAGCAACTTCATTCTGGGATCCCCTGTCACAGCAAAAACCTCAATTACTGGCTCACTTTAAAACTGAGCTTACTCAGTTTAGCACCAAGCGCTAAATCAAATTCAGTCATATATAACCAAAAATCTAAACATATATTTTGAAAGCAGAGCTAAAGAGCATTTTACGCACCACGTCCACCAGCTAATCCATATGTAAAGTAAATCTGATGCAATTGCAAGTATAGTATGTCTGCACTTCAGAATGCAGTACTAGCTGGGACATCTGAGGAAATTCAGGGTCAGAAATACATGACCCAGGATGATCCAGCACTCAGTGAGTTCAACATGCTCAAAGAATTTTAAAATTAGCTCAAATAACTTTACATAGCACAGAACCAGGTGAAATACCCATAATTTTAAGATCTACTAGGCAAAATACATTTACTCTTAACTGGTGGGATGGAGCTGTTAAGTCATCTGCTGTCCTAACAAGGCCTCAGAAATGGTGTATGAAGGACAACTAGACTAAAATGAGAGAAAGATGTATGTTCATGAAAGCCAAGGATGGTGAGGAGATGGAACATGTCAAAGGAGAAAAGAGATAAGGTCTCGAAGTTACCTGAGTTTGAACTTTCTTTAAATTAATTTAAAATGTTGCTAGATTTGTCCCATGCTAGTAAACAGTTTCCTTCCTTCAGTGCCAACTGATTCATTCCAAATTTTATTATCTTAATTTTAAAATCAACTACAATTATTAAATAGTTAGAAAATAGGGTATCTGGAGAACACAGAACCACTGAAGGCACAAAATATCAGTGTAACAACTGCACAACCAGTTGTTTAACAAAAACATGTTATTGTACAAATTAAAATAGAGATAATAATGAGATAAAGTGATACTAATCACTTTTGTGACTGCTAGATTGCTACAGGATATTTGAATGTAGTACTTAAAGTATTTAAAGATGGAGATTTATATCTAATTCATCCTTGAGAGACTTAAATAACAAGCACAACCAGAAATACTTTTTCAGTATCACCAGCAGCACATGGTGTTGATGAAAAACTGGTGATACCTATGACATTAATACCCCAGCTATTCCTCTTCATCACACCTTATTTTTGTGTGATCCCCAGGTAGACCACTGAAAGCTTTTTTGTTGATGAGAAATCCAGGTGCTGCAGTCGGCCCTTCAACAGTGAAATGCACAATTAACAGATATAATTAATCTAAAAGTATCTTAACTCCTAAACCAATTGATTCATTCCCACTAGCAGTACCTTTGTACCCAAGTACAGTAAGTGTTAAGCTTTACAAACAACAAAAACTTAGATAACAGTGGCTGTACATCAAGGACCATCAGGTGYTAGATATCAAACTGCTGTTCCCAGTGCTGTGGGCTCCATATATTAACACTCAGAATAGTTGAATCAGCACACAAGTCCATTTCTTAAGAGGTATTAATCTTTTTAAAGGTAAAGAATTAATAACAAGGAGAGAGAGAGAGAGAAAGGATGAGAGAAATGCAATCTGTTACAGGACCGGGAGAGTGCAAATGAAGATTACAGCTGTAGTTAGCTGTCGTAGGAGATTGCAGCCTCTGGTGAACAAACACTCCCAACTTGCTGGCACTTGTCACTCTCCAGCATTCAAGCCTAAAACACATTTAAACTAATCTGAGACACTGGAACAGAATTCTATATCAAGGAATATGAACACGGCAGGAGGCTGGAAGTAAGAAAAAGGTGTGGAGGRATAGAGTCTCTATTCGTTAACATGTACTCCTTCCAAGAGAAATAGGTAGATGGGAGCAAAACAGTATGTGTTTTCTAGCTTGTATTGAGCAACAAGATGGAAATAACTGCAAGTACAGAACCATCCAAAAAGAGTCTGGAGATTCATCAGGATTTTAAAATCATTCATGTTTCTCTAATCCCAGTCTCCTACCTCGATGTGTTCCAAAGGCGGCAAACGACAGTCAGCAATGTGAGTACCGAGAGATGCAGGCAGGTCAGACATGTCCTAACACAGGCAGCCACCACACTAAGCCCGTTTGAATACTAGTGACCTCCTGGGACTGCAGCTGAAGGGACACCAGTCAGAACCACCGCTTTGAAAGTCTTTTCATACTGTTTCTCTGAAGTTGTTTTGGTCAGGGGGATGGAAAACAAGGATATACAGAATTTTATTTTCACAGCAAACACCCAAACATGAAGAAGCTACAAATAACTTAAAAGAAAGAGCCTGCAGGCAGACTAGTTAATGTCAAATCTGGTAAGGATCACATCTGGGAGTGACAGGGGTGTATTTGTTTTCCCTACGGCATGAGGACTGAAAGCAGTTATATCTTTGTATCTTTACTAACACAACAGATATCAACATACATATGTATAGATATCAATCCTTTTTGTTTGTTTGTTTTACCTAGTTGGGCTTGCAAATTCAGTGTTAACCTTTAGCAAGAAGGCCCTTAGGTTTATTGTGTGGGAAGAAAAACAGCTCTAAAGTTGTATCCTGTCTTCTAATGTAATCTCATCCCCCTTTACTCTTGCAATTCTTAGGAGGCTTCAAGCGTGCACCTGAGTGAACTGTCCTAAACTTCAGCCATTTCATTCAGCTGTATTGCTCTTTGCTGGAGTGTCCCATAACCAGACCTGTAGCTTTTCAATCTCTTCCAAACTCAGTGGGGGAACTCAGGTATGGAGGACTTTTCAGGATTAGTCTAAATATTTTATTTTAGTCTTGCAAATCAAATTATCATAGAATCATAGAATACTTAAGGTTGGAAGGGACCTCTAGAGGTCATCCAGTCCAACCCCCCTGCACACACAGGGTCTCCTAGAGCATATGGCATAGGGTGGTGTCCAGGCGGGTTTTGAAGATCTCCAGAGAAGGAGACTCCACCACCTCTCTGGGCAGCTTGTCCCAGGGCTCTGTCACCCTCACTGTTAAGAAATTCCTTCACAAGTTCCTGTGGAACTTTTGGAGCTTCAATTTTTGGCYGTTTCCTCTAGTTCTATCACTGGCCACCACTGAGAAGAGGCCAGCCCCATCTTCCTCACTCCCTCCCTTGAGGTACTTATAGACACTGATGAGGTCCCCTCCCAGCCTTCCCTTCTCCAGGCTGAAGAGGCCCAGCTCTCTCAGCCTTTGCTCATGGGGCAGATGTTCCAGACCCTTAATCATCTTTGTGGCCCTGCACTGGACTCTCTCCATCAGCTCCACATCCCTCTTGCACTGGGGAGCCCAGAACTGGCCACAGCACTCGAGGTGCAGCCTCACCAGGGCTGAGTAGAGGGGCAGAATCACCTTCCTCGACCTGCAGGAAATGCTCTTCTTAATGCACCCCAAGATCCCATTGGTCTTCTTGGCCACGAGGGCACACTGCTGCCTCATGGTCAACCTGTTGTCCACCATGACGCCCAGGTCCCTCTCTGCGGGGCTGCTCTCCAGGAGGTCGGTCCCCAGCCTGTAGGCATGTCTAGGGTTATTCCTGCCCAGGTGCAGGACCCTGCCCTTGCCCTTGTTGAACTTCATGAGGTTTCTCATCGCCCAGTTGTCCAATCTGTCCAGGTCCCTCTGGATGGCAGTGCAGCCCTCAGGGCTGTCAGCTATTCCTCCCAGTTTGGTGTCATCAGCAAACTTGCTGAGGGAGCACTCCATCCCTTCATCCAGGTCGTTAATGAACAAGTTGAACAGGACTGGACCGAGGACTGAGCCCTGGGGGRCACCACTAWCCACAGGCCTCCAAACAGACTCTGCGCTACTGGAATTATGAGCAAAGAGATAGCATAAAATATATTTTTTTTTTTAATGTTTCAGAGAAAATCATGCAAAAATCTCATCTGAATATAGTGCAGTGCAACTGTGTTTCATGGTAGCTTTCACACAAAATGTGTCTGAAAAGACTGCATAGAATTATATAAAGCAATGGTTTTAATTCACTTAATGCAGTTAGAAAAACATCCTATGTGAATAAATTAAAACAGCTGGTTATAAATCCAATTAGAGAGAAAAAAAACTAACAAGCATAAGCAATGCTGAAAGATACATTTTAAGACCAGTATGAGAAGGGTTAGGAAATCAGTGAAGAACAAACATAAGACTGTAGGTCCCTACTGCTAGCAAAGCAAAGGAGAAGATCTCATATCGTCAAGAGCTGGACTGTGGGGAGGAACAGAAAAGATCTTGAGAAAAAGGACAGGATGTAACAAAGGATGTATGGTCCAGTGCCTTGTCCCCTGTGCTGCCATTTGCCCCCAGGCAACACGATAAAGTACAATCAAATTAAATAACAGCATTTGTAACAGTCCATATAAAAGGAGTGAAAGACCAGGAGAAACAGAGAAAGCAGCAGAGTGGTTTCTGAGAAGGCCACAGAGAGCAAAGCTACAGGAGAGGTAGAAAAGGGAAATGAAGATGGGAGAATTTAGCTAGAGGGTATAGAGGACATAGTCGTATTTGCATCACTTTTAAATTCAGAAGGAAATTCAGTGCTAGTTGAGCATGTGTGCCAGAGTAGTGACATTCAGATGGGATATGAAAGGTGATGCAAACCAGGTTATATACTCTGAAGTCAAAGCACTGCAAATCAGATGCTTGTAGCAAACTCATGCTGCACACACCTTAATAGCCCAAGTATAAGTCCTTTACAGGGAACTTTAAAATGGTGTTCTGAATATCAGGGACCCAAAAAAAAAAGAAAAAGAGAGAGAGAGAGAGAAAGCTAACTATGACAATAAGCTCAAACCTGCTATGTCTGAGAACCCAAATACATTTCTCCACCACTGTCAAAGATAAAATACTGCTACGAAGCAAACCATGCAAGGCTCTAGAGAAAGAGGCTCTATGCAAACCATGCAAGGCTCTATGATGCACAAGGAATGATCCCTACACAGTGTACTTTGCAAAGTCTTCCACAAGCGCCCTCTGGCCGCCTCAGGCTAGCTCAGGTGACCAAAGTCCAACCAAACAGGTCATCCAGTCTCAGGTCTGCAATGGGCTGCACTCATAGAGATTTCAGAACCTTTCCCAAATCTGGTGTAGTCTGGATAACACCATATGGACCCAGATTCTACTGGTGTGGACGTCACTGGAGCCCAAAGGATTTTTAAATCTCTTGATTAATTTCTCCGTAATTCCATGACATGTCTTAGGCTTGGGGGCACAGCTGGCTTGGATCACTCCACCTTTTTCACCTTCAAATAGAAATCACTCCTCCAGCAACAAGCATCCCTTTTACCTGAGGGGTCCCCTGCTCTCTCCATTTGCCCCAAACCATCACCTCTCACCCTCACTTGGGTCTCTTTTGTTGGAAATGGAGTGTAACTTGTGCCAGACTCCACTGATCTATGTGTGCCTATTTTACAGTGTCTATTTCCACTGGAAGACAAGAAAAGAATCAACCCAATTTAAAACAAAAGGATATTTGTATATAAAATCACATTAACAGATGCAGACTAGAAAATTTCAACARCAGAATTTGTCACAAGGTATCTTCAGTTAACTTTTCATCATAAGCTGCAGTGACCACAAACTCAGCATAACCATGGAAGTCTACTCATTGTGCCACTTTTCCCCATGTTACTAAAGCATCATAATGAAAATAATCTTCACTGTGTAGGCAGTGTACCTTGTCTTTGAAGCTAGGATAAAAATTAAAAAGAGAAAATCTAAGAGGGAAGATAGGACTAACCCAGATAGGTCTAATTTTTAATGGAATCAGTGTTTTTCACTCTTGGTGCCTGCTTACTTATTCAGTTCAAATTCATTCTTAGGGGGATCTTGTCAATAAAGTCAAATCAGGCTCTCTGTGAGCAGGGAGGTTTTTGAGGGTCTTTTTTGAGGGCTTCATTAAAAGCAGACAGTTTCTCTAACCTTTTAGCAGAACCTGTTATCTTATGACGTGAATTAAAGTCTCTCAAATGACTAATAATCATATCAAGGCTGCCATGTCAGCTTGTAGATTTGAATAAGAGGGTCTGAAAACATTTGCATGCCTCGATGTGCCAGTGCTAAGAAGCTAATGTGATAGTGCTGTCATAAAGCACTGGAAAGACATGACTTAATGTAATCTGTCATGTCATATGCTAATCTTCAGCCATTACTTGAGTGCTGTAAGTAAGTAGAAAGCATTTGGGAGAAATCCTTTTCAATTTCTCTGAGTACCACTTCTGCTGCTGGTCAGCTCAAATGGGTTTTGTGCATTTAATGCAGAGCTCAAGTCAAGTTGGTTTAGGTCACACTTAATTAACCAGCACATTGATGGGTTGGGCTGGTACAGCACTAAGGAAAATGGGTATTTTTGATAGTGCCTAGCAAGTAAATATTTCATAGGCTGAAAGAAAAGAGACTTTATCAGTTCTTGATAGGAATATGTCCTTTCAGAAAAACACTGATTCTTTTGCAAGACATTGTTTTCTGTGCCTCACTTACCTTGCTTCTATGTGGGAGCATAATTTAAACAAAGATGATTATAAATAAAGATATTTTCATTTGTAACTGCAAACTTTGAAATCACTGATATAAACTTGTCATTTAGACAACAATAGACAGAGGTAGCTTTAAACTCAGTGCACTTTTAATAAGAACAGAAAAAATGATCAAAGGGAAAATTCCACTCATTTGTTTTAGGAAATTGACATCAATCTTTTTCAACATACAGCAGGTAGAAGAACAGGAAATTCTTGCAATGCTTAGTATCGCATGTGGGATGGAAAATGAGACATGTTAGTGAGAATGACAGAAACTTCAGGACAATTTTAGCAAAGTGTGAAGGGATTTTCATTGAACACTTGGAGGTTATTTTAATAATAGTACATTCTATTCAAATAAAAGCTTAAGAATCCTGTGCCTTCTGCAGCTATGGGGATGTTTAGCAGGGCTGAGCAGCTTGCAACCTGCTCCATCTAAATCTGAGTGCTTTGCACTCAAGCATTTCAGATCATTTAGATTAGGCCTGCTATGAAGAAACATGGGAACATTACACCCACATCAAGAATAAGAAAACTTTCCTCACTCTGCTTTTCTTGGTGGTCACATTGGAAGCAAATCCTGCAAAAATCAGACATTTCACAGAGCTACAGGAAACAGAGATACACAGTCTTAACAGCATTAGGTCATTTTGTTCATTCTCTTGCCAACATTGGATTGTTCCCCATAGTAAATTATGAAGTGCTTCATTCAGTCTAAATTTGAAATGACTCAGTTTAATAGGGCTTCCACTCAAAGAAAAAGTGTTCTCACCCTCCAGCATCAGGCAGGGCTGTCCTCCTTCCAGGGCGTAGCTGTTTTTTTCCCCTATCCTATGGCATAGGGGTAACCTATGTAACAATTTACAGCCTCACTTTCCTTTGCTAGTAAAACATCTAAAAGTTTCTGATTAAGAAATAAAGTCTTCCTCTTCAGGAAGAATAAAAAATCCAAAATACATTGTCAGCTATCTATGGGATCAGTAACTCTTCACTCCTTTAATACTATCCTATTCAATTGTCCTCTCAAGCTAACGAGATTCTTCCTTTGCATTTAATGGGTTGTAGTTATATTTCAAGTGCTAACCTTTTAGAGACTTTTTCCTTCCTGAAGTTCCTATCTGTAAATAATAAAACCAATGAGCTCAAGTTCCCAAACTCAAGCTGCATCACAGATGGAAGCCATGAAGTCTCTCACCCTCACTGAAGTACCAGCTGGATGTGACCACAGGACCTCCAGCATTACCAACTCATCACTGCAGCAAAACAAAGTCATAGATCTTGGTGATCTGTCTGTCAGTAAGTCACCTGCCTGCCCATGCTGGGGAGTAACCCAGATGTAGACATGGACTACCTTGTGGACCAGTTTTAAAAGGAGAGTCTCCTTCTCTTTTGAAAGTTCAGTCTACAGCCTAAAAGATGTCACTAACACAAAGCTTTTTCTGATAGTTAGCCAAAATATGCCAGTCAGCCACGCTATTTTTTTACTCTTCCCTCATACAGAACATTCATCATTCCAACTTGTTAATCATTTTGTTGCTCTCCAAATTGTTGATGACCTTTGGATATAATGGTGCCTGGAATGATTTGTTAAGCAGAGGCTCCTCAGAGAAAAGCTGCGCATCCACCAAGTGAGGGTCATATTTCATCATTCTGTCCTGGACCTCCAGGGAAACAGGCCACTTCATCCAGTAACAGACAGAGGGGACCACAGAGGTGGTTTCATTAGGTGTTCATTATCTCCTTCCTCTCACACTTCCTTTCATTTACAGAATCATAGAATCTTTAGGGTTGGAAGCAACCTCTAGGGATCATCTAGTCCAACCCCCTGCTCCAGCAGGGATGCCCTGAGCACATGGCACAGGTGGCATCCAGGCAGGTTTGGAAGATCCCCAGAGAAGGAGACTCCACAGCCTCGCTGGGCAGCCTGTTCCAGGGCTCCATCACTCTCACAGGAAAGAAGTTCCTCCTCACCCAGAGATGAAACCTCCTGTGCCTCAGCTTAAAACCACTGACCCTTGTCCTATCACCAGACACTACGGAAAGCAGTTTAGCTCCTTCCTCCCTACAATCATACCTCAAGTATTTATATATATTGATTAGATCCCCTCTCAACCTTCTTTCTTTTTTCTAGGCTAAACAGGCCCAGCTCATTTAACCTCTCCTCATATGGTAGGTGCTCCAGTCCCTTGATCATCTTGGTCACTCGTCTCTTGAACTCTCTCTAGCAGCTTGACGTCCCTCCTGCACTGGGGAGCCCAGAACTGCACGCAGTACTCGAGGTGCGGCCTCACCAGGGCTGAGTAGAGGGGCAGGATCACCTCCCTCGACCTGCTGGCAATGAGCCTCCTGATGCAGGATTATCCAACTGCATTCTCTAAATATTGTTTCATTCATCAATAACAGATCAAATCCTACTTACTTATCTATCTATCCACTCATTTTTATAAGCTGATGAATCTTTTATAGGCATAGATTTGTTATTCAGTCAGACTATCCCACTGTTCTTTTCTGATCTATTTCCTTTGTAATATTTAGATGCAAATATTGCCTGTATCTTTTGCACTCTTTTTTTTTTTTTTTTTTTTGCTCTTGTCAGTCTGCTTTCACAAATGAACTATCTGGACTTCAGCTATATTGACTTGGAGGTCTCATACTGATCATTACCAGGTAGCATGTTTCGTGCAGTATTTCCCTTATACTAGAGATAAATACCTTTTCAAACTCATACTGGGTTTTGTCTTCACTGCATTATCACCTCAAGCTGCAATTCCACTTTTACATACAATTTGAGTGCCATGTATCTGCAGGTAGGGGAGGTTTGGTGGAGGACCTAACACATACTAATTCAAACTAATTGTTGCAGAGAGGGAATTTAGCAAACATTTTAAAGCACAGTGTGTATCCCCAGTCTATTTCCATGGCATCACTGTCTTCTGAAAACACCATCTCTAAGACCACAACTGCAGCTCACACTTCAGTTCCCCTGCTGAGGGTACTGAGAGGGGCCGCAGTTAGCGCCCACTTTGATAGCACCTGTGAACAGTGGGCTAAAACTACCTCATCTCACTTGTGGCAAGATATAGACATCTATCACAAGGAAACATATTCATTTACTATTGTCTGAATAGATAAGGCTATGATTCAGAACGTGTATGCAAACATGATTACACACAAGTTATCAAAACAAAGCAAAAAAGCTCTAAGTTAGATCAGCATTACTATTTATTGGTCTACAGAGTGATATTTATTGAGTGTCATAGAAATATGGAGTATAGAAATATCCAAAAGAAGAATATGAAGTCATTCATTATTATAGCTGGCCTTCAAAGTTTGCAATAAACTTTTAAAAGAAGATGAAATGTATCCTAAATTTTTCATGGTTTATGATCAATAGGTTAATGGAAATCAGTTCAAAATGACAGCATTAAACTATGAATGCATTTGTGTGTACCACTGCAGATAACTACCTGAAAGAAGTAAATCAGTAATATAACAGATGGGGAAAAAGATATTATTTGGAAAAAGATATTATTTTTGTATGCAAATGGAATGACTTAAAGTAGTACAAATTATATATCAAGACTGTTCAGTAAAAGGTTTTTTGAAGGTTATAATCAAATCTGTATTTATTACTGATTTCTCCTTGTCATTTCTGCAAACGTTAAGATCACAAAAGTACCAGAGTCCTCCATATTGCTTTCTCTCATACTAATACAAGCTTACTTTACAGAAATATGACACCACAGTACCAAAAGGAGATAAGCACTACAGTACCAAAAGGAGCACAAGTAAACTAAGATACTGAATTAATTAAAAACACAAACCTAGATCATTAGACACATGCACTGCACAGAGAATGAAGTAAAAGGAGAGAAAAGAATGCAACTGTTAGAACCAAGTAAAAGGAGAGAGAATACAAACGTTCAAAACCTCCTCAGCCCATCTTAAATTTTGATTTCCTCAGGTTGACTTTTTCAGCTTGATCTGTCTCTATGAGAGGGACCACAGTGGAAAACAGCTTATGGGACAGTCTTTCCATGGGATCTTGGTAACTGAATGGGAAGGGCAGAYTTTTGAGGATCTCATTGTACCTCTTTGCCAGTGGTAAGGTAACTTCCTGATGAGATTTCTTGTATCATGTTAGCATCAAAGACCAGTGAAGGAATATTTTTGTTTCACTACTGAGTCAAACTTCAGGTTTATAATTGTTGGATATAACAAAAGAATTCCATGCTCTGTATTCTCTAGGTCTGACAACAAAAATCTTTCAGCCTGTGCAAGATTACTAGGAATGTAGACAGCTATTTCTTCACTTGGGATACTGTGTATTTACCATTTACCTTCTCAAAAATAAACTAAGCAGGTTACATATTTAGATAACTACAAAAGATACAGCTTTGTGCTCTCTAGACACATCTGCAAATGTCATTAGGCACAGACATCGGGGTGGGTCTCCCATTTTCTTTGGCCCAAGTTTCGACCTCCCCTAAAAAGATGTATTAAAAGCCACTGGGCACTGCTTTAGCTTCTTGCTTTTCCAGAAGCACTGGGGCCAATGGCAAGCAGTCAAAATATTCACTTAGAAGTTTGAAGTGGCATTAATATAAGCTTGGGACTTTACCAGGTCTTTGAATACAGAATTTAGACTTTTCTACTGTATCACTGCACATATGAATGTTCTGAAGCTTCTATTACCTGCAGGCTTTTTTAAAATACAGAAGAATGTTTAATTTGGACGGTTGCATTAGATTAGGGGATATTAATGGATTATACCCACAGCCTTGAAAGCAATTGCCAGTGGTCTACAAGTGACTACATCTATACGAAGGCCAAAATTATCAAAGCAAACCACAAACGGTAACTCACAAGCCCTGAACATGTGCTCCCTGTTTATCTTTCTAGGTCAGTGCATCCAGTCTAGGCAGAGATTTCATTACTTCTTGAATAAAATAGACCCAGTTAGGATTCATAAACTCAGCTTTATTTACAAAGGAACAAAATTTGGGGAAACTGTTCCTGCATAGACACTCTAGAGTCAAATAATCACTTATATTCAGACCTAAAAATCAATATTTTGAGTAGTAAGAAAAGTGGTGAACTGGAATTTCCATAGTAGTTCTGTAGTACAGATAAAGGGGGCTTCAGTTTTTTGGTAATGTAGATTCTCCACAAGCCCACCATCCTAGAAAGCAAAAGATGCATGCATATATATGTATATACCTACATGTGTGTGCAAGTCCGAAATATTCTTATAGATSTGTTGCTTTTACTATGTAGTACTGCAAAATGAAAGAATAGACTACAAAAGGATATAATAGAAACAATTTTTTTTTTCTGTTTTTAAGAAAGACATCCAGTCAAGTCCCTTATGGCCTGAAGAATCATGATGTGAATTGCAATTCAGTAGTGTCAAGCCAATAAACAGCACCATCATCTGCACCACAGAGCCAAAAAAGGCATATCAGTTGAAAATGCAACTAAATAGAGAAAGTTCTTGTTTATGTATTGAATGTCAAGGGAGATTGAAGCATCTTAAACCTTTTGCAAATAGCTAACAAGGTAGTTCTGCCCCACTGGAACATTTGTGTCTGAGTGCTGTAACTAGTGATAAACCAGTTCGCCTGTTCATGGAAAAAAAAGGCTACAACTGCTGTAGCCTGGACACACACGTTTGGATCTCCTCCCTAGCACTCGACACTCCAGCTTGCACAGGTATGCCATGCATTAGAGCATGGCCTCCTAGCAGCTCTTAGGCTGGCATGATACTCAAGTTTCCTCAGCAGAAACATAGCACACACACCAGCCACCACTGCCCGGCAGATATCTATCCCCGGCAGCCACACTAGAAACAAGGCCTTTTCAGACCTTTCTTTCTTCTCTCAAATCCAAGAAAAGAGACTATTTTTTTCTTCTGCTCTCCATTTTATATCCCATATTTTTTATATTTTGCAAGAGTTATGCATAATATAGATGAGCAAGGATCTGCACCTACAGAGAAAGTCATTCTGGACACTAATATATGGACGTTAATGTGGATGTTAATGCAGAGTGGATCTATTTTCAGAGTAGTTATAACATGAGTAGTCCCAATACTTTTTGTTTCTTAATGAGACTGAATATAAATGTCTTTGTACTCACATAAGTCTCACATAACACAATAAAAATCGTAGTTTAAGAAGCAATAGAATAAATATGAGCAACATCTCTTACTATTTTTTCCACTATGGCATCCATAATTTAGCAAAAATATCCAATTCATTCTTTGGAAAGCTGCAGCTGGGAAATATAGCAGAAATGTGGGTAAAGTTGTTTACTTCAGTATTCTGGAAAATATTGACATTGATCRCCAACAACAAAAAATCATGAGCCAAAGAGTACATAGACAGTGTGAGAGCCCCTGATAGATCTGAGTGTAAAGGCTTGCCCATCAAAAGTCAAATGAGTCAACCATCCGCACAGTCCTCCAAAGACAGCGATGCCTAAGAACAACCTGGAAGGTAGAGATTCAACTGAAAGGCCTCCTTGAGTAGAGGGGTCTAACAGCCATTCCCAGGAAGCTGATGATTTCATAAAAAGGACTCCTATTTCAGGATCCCATTTTTAGACAGGATGATGAAACAGAAATCAAATTTTTAAGTAGGCAATAGTATCGAATTGGCAGAAATAACAAAATATGAGGAACAACAATCAGATATGGAAGCCTTTTGATCTTTGCAAGATCACTCATGAAGGAAACAAAAATATCCAAATGATAAGATACTGCAGTCTGCTGATCAAAGATGAACTACTTTGAAAATATTGAACTGATCACTGATAGAAAAGGAGATGTTTGCTAAAAGGCAGGCAGATGAATTTAGAAGTCTGCAACCACAAGGCTCCAGTTAGGGTATAATGATCTAAATTCTGTGTCATTTTAGGTGTGAAATTGGATCTCCGTTTGAGATGTCAGGGTCCTTGCTAGCTGASCCATAGTCAACTTCTTGATTGAAGAAACACAGTGTTTCCAAAGGAGTTTACACTTTGAAGGAACAGAAGAATGGTGGTGTTCTGATAGATGACCTTAGGAGCTGAATTATAGCCATACGAAAGATTTGGAATGTGATCGGTCCACACAGATATGTGCGTGTGTATATATATATATTTATAAAAAAAATGAGGGACATAGAACCAAAACCTCCATCTCTAAAATATCAYTGGAATTCACAGGTATTACCATCTTTATGGCAGCCTATCACACCATATATTTGCATATTTTGAATGCCATTTGATCGTTTGCAGACTGTGCAGGGTACATTTATTCTAGCCAGATACGCACATAAAGCATAATTTCATTAAAATGGACCTAAAACAGACTTTTCTGTAAGTATCTAGACAATAAAAACATTACTTAAATTGTAGAAAATTTAAAGGGAGAAAAGGTATGGAGTGGAGTAAAAAAAACAAACGTACAAGCGCACAAATGCTACTGCGCTGCCATGGGGGCAGCAACATCTCACACAGGCACCACCCTTCTCTAAACTACCCTTAGGTGCAGTGGAGGCAGGGTGAAAAGGGAATAGCAGAGCCACAACTAATGCACAGAGTGCACAGAACTAGGCTGAAGGTGGCAAAAGAAGAGAGAAGAGGAGACAGTTGAGGCAGGAGAAGGGGAAAAAAAAGGTGACAAAAAATAAACAGAATGGAAAGAAGAGTAAAGAAAAGCCAGATCATAAGTCTCACGTTCCTTCCATCTCCACTAGTTTGGGCATATTCATGGAGTAGGCTGGGTAACAGTCTCAACTTTTTTTTTTTTCCTGGAGGTGAGTGTCATTATTCTCTTACACTCTCTTTCTATGTTGTGGTGTCTTCTTTAACATAAAAGAGAAAACAAAGTTAATAACAAAGAAAGAACTAGACTTCTTTAAAGTGTTTTATTGTCAATTGTAATTTAGCTTTAAATGGACTCTTGTCCATTGGGGAATTGGTCTCAATTATACTTTCCTGCATTTGAGAACACAAAATGTGAACCACAAAATATGACTTTATTTATCAGCATTGTGTGAGCTGTCCTGTGGGATCTCCCCTTTCCTTTCCATTCCACCCTCTTTGGAGTGCTTTTGTTGTTATGGGTCCATAGCTCAGGACTGCTATTTATTTTCAGCCTCTTCTAAAGAGAAGAGCCAGGAACAAAACTCTTATAATAAATAAATAAATAGTTTCTGGTTCACAGCTCTGTCTTTGTGCTTGTGTCAATACACACTTTTTACTTTCCACTAAATAAATTCTTAAAAGTATTTTCAACTTCTGCCATATTGAAATGTCCCTATCAGTTCATCAATTTATCATAACTACTAATAATTTTAGTCTTTGACTAAAACTGAATACTTTTGCTCTGGCCCTTAGTATATATACATTATTCCTACAAAAACACCTAAAACATTTTTTCACTAGTATTTTGATTCAGTTTCTCTTGAAAAACTTCTGGACCACTAAGTTCCTATATAACAGGTACACATGTGGGTGCTATTAATCTCTTCCTCAGAAGGAAAGGCTGTTTATGGCGAGTGCCACTCAGACACTTTCGTCTTCACCCCAGAAGAAGGATGTACCAGAATCTTGCTTTCAAAAGGATCAGACTTTTGACCAACCTGCCTTTCACCACAGACAGAGGATGGTTTGAAAGAGCATAAGAGAAAGTCTGATCTACTCTTGTTCTGTAAAGCAGATTTTAAATGCAAATTAGTGAGAAGTACGCCTTTCCTAATCAAACTAAAAAAAACCACCAGTCTTAAAGAACACAATGAGGCGTTTCCTATACTCTCTGTTCTTAAAAAGAAGATTCATCACAACAATGTAAGTTTCAATATTATACCAAGTATAAATGACTGAATTTGTAAAGTGAAAGCAGACACTGGCTGACTGGACTAACAGCCATGTTACCACCACAACGCTAAAGTAACCAGGTGTCCAAAGGACAAGACAGAGAACTGCAATACAGAATATAATGCCTAGATTTATCAACAAACTTCCAGAGATGCAATAATAAATCCGGTTAATATTATTATAAAGCCCTCATCAGGTTTTTCAGCCCCTAAATAGCTTGGAAAATCCATCATCCATCAGTAGTTTTGAAAGTCTTATCTAATGGCATTTTTAGCAAAATAGCTCTATACAAGGCATGCAGAATGTACATTCAGTCTTAGCATCAGCTGTTCTAGAGCTAGGCAATTTTCCTTCAATACTACTGTAGCATCTGGAATGTACCAAAAAACATGATCTACAGTATTTTAAAACAGAAATAATCAAGAATAATTTTCTAGTTTGAAATATTCACTATAAAGTGTAAAATTACGCAGCAGTCCAAAAGAACATGTCTTGAGCATCAACCAGCAGGAATTTAATGTATTCAAGATGAAGCTGGAAATGTGTGGACTGTGGATGCTGCAAGTAAGACGTTTGAGACTGAGAAAGAAAACTGGGCGACTGTTATGTAGACAGAGTGTTGAATGATTTAACTGCCTATTCCATTTCTCTTTTTTACTTCTGTTTGTATCTCCTACAGAAAGCCTAGCAATCTTAACCAGAAGCTGATTAAGTTTCTGATTGTGCAGGTAGGTAGAAAAAAAGAATATAAATACAAATGTAATACATATTATCGCAGAGTATAAACAGTATTGGCCAAGAAAACTGAAACACCACTTTTCTCATATAACAGAGGCAGAAGTATTATACAGTGTACCACAAACTAAACTGAAACCAAGCATAGTGGATAGACTTCCATGGTTTTACCTTGACAGCAGGCAGTAGGACTTGCAGACCTATTTAAAAGTAGCTTAAGATGCTGCATATATCCCTGCATATTAAGACATTAGAAGCACAGAGTAAAGCTGGAGACACGCAGACTGGCTCACCTCAGTTAAGACTGCAAAGCTCATCCATTCTATCCAGAAGGAGAGACAGTTGGAAGATATCCACTGTAGAGAAAAAAAAAGGAAAGTGTTTTAGGAATGACTGACATCAGGGCTCTTGAGCTTCAAAGGAACTCAAGAGGAGTTGTGCTCAAAAGAGCAAAGGAGAACATGGAAAACACGCAAGTGGAGGACATTGCACAACACTCTATAACAAACCACTAGAGCACACAAAAATAGTATTTTATTATTATTATTTTAGTGATAAGGTGCTTAATGTTTCACATGTGACAAATTCTTTGTCACAACATTATGACAACATAAGATTCAACATAACGATCACTTTGTAATCTGCATCTAAAAGTGAAATATTCCAGTGATTCACCTCTAGCATTCAGCATGGTTAAACTCCTGAAAAGACCCACATTTGCGATGCTTGGGAACCCAAGCTCAGTGGCAGACTATTTAGGAGTATTACCTCTTTTCCTTTCTGATCAGTTCTGTTCTTGTTGCAAAAAGACTTTGTTCAAAAAGTGAATAGAAAAAAAAGAACAGCATGCAAAGATGCAAATATAGGATAGATGCTTAACAGAGGAAGACAAACAAATTCCTCATGTCAAAAGTAAACAGACATGCTCCTCTTCAGGTTCACACAGGAGAACAAAATTATCCTCATTTTGAATAGTTTTGAAGCACTTCCTTTTTTTAATCTTTCTTGCTTTTTTTAATTGAAAATATTCAACTAGGCCTCATCATGAGAGCTAAAGGAAATATCTGTCATTTTATCTTTCTTCCAATTAATTGGACCACAAAGTTGGATTTTCTACTTGCACAAACAGTAGGATCTATTCTGCAAGTCCTGGAAGATGCTAAGTGCTCTCAGCTCAAAACTTTGTTGATCAGCCCATCACTTGGCAGATGTAAATGTACAATTATTTCTGAATTACTTCTAGCTTGACAGCTCTCTCTCTCGCTCTCTCTCTCTCTCTTAAGCAGTCTTGCCTTTTCTGCACTCAGTCTGTTTACCCCATCTGCTTTCCCCCTTTGCTTCTTTTCTGAACTCAACACCCTTAAGTATAACACTTCTGTGGTTCTTTCCTCCAGAGAAATGAACGGGGGATAACGGAAGGTGTGGAGGGTGGGTTGCCTTCGCACAGAATTCACAGCCTTAGTATCCCTCGAAGTGAACGATTTCAAAAGAGCAACATCAACGACTGTGCTAGAGACCCTTCTCGTCAGAGTAATGTGGTTAATTCCTCTTCCTTGTCAGAGCATGGCCAGTACCGTATACCCCACTACATCATCCAGACTCTGCCTTTTGTCATGGCTCTGCAACACTGTCAGACCTTCCTCCTGAACAGCATTCATTTTGCAATTTGCCTTTTTTTTAAGGTTAAAGTAGTATTTATAAACAGAGAATCATATAGTTTGAAAATATATGTTGAACTATAAAAATAATGGTCTCATTTTTAAATCCCACATTAAACTCTAAAAAGGTGCAGTTTAACAATAGACAAATGAAACATCAAGAGGTTCACGATAAAGTATCATTAGGAGTTTGGTTGAAGACTGCATTTCAAAAGACATAAAGGACATGCAATTAGAAATAAACCCATTTTTAGGTCTGTATAGCTGAAGATTTCATGCCCAAAAAGAAAACTATGCAGTCTAAACTGCAGTTTATTCCAAACTTTCCTGTCTCTGTGATATGCTATATGAATTATATAACATTAATCAAAACTTAAATAGCAAATAGAAAACTAAGTTTAATCTGCCTCTCAGCCAGTATACATAATGCTATACATCAATTAGTTCATTAATCAGAATAAAGATTATTAATGTTTTCCTGCACCTATCTTCCTTTCCTAAGCAGTTCAGTTATATAAAAAAAAAAAAGTGTTGTTTCTTATTCATTGCTCTGAGCTTCATATGCTAAACAGACAGAGACCAACTTTAAACCTTTTGATAAATATGATGCTGTGGTAACTGCAGCATTCACTTCATATCCCATTTCCCCAAGTTCCTGTCAGCCAGATGTCACTTGCAATGCAAACACTAGAAAAATATGAAATAATAATTTCATACATCATCTATGCAAGCACAAGCCAGTCAAACATTCAATACAAATTCAAACTGCTACTACACATAAAGCAAATATCATCCAAATAATATTTAAAATGATTGAAAGGCTTTTGATTTGGAAGTGTATTCTCTTAAGCTAAGTGGTCCCCACAACCATCTAGAAAATCCAATTGTTTCATTTTAAAATGTTTTCTGCCCAAAATTATATCAAATCCTAATGTCTCAGTAGAAACACATGGGATTCGATTGCTGACTGGGCGCCTGATGTCAAAGAGGAATCTAATTTTCCAATGACATTTCCTCATACTGTCTCACCAAAACACAAAATTGATAAAATTTTAATGGATAATTTTCAAAGCAGGACATTAGCCATTGTGCTGGGAAGTAGTACAGGAGAACACCACCAAGTAGCATCGAAAAGGCAGTATATCAGAAGACAGCTTGCTAAAATATTAATATAGGAAGAGGCCTGCATTTTTCCGCTTTAAATAGAAGCAAAATTCAGAAGGTAAATTTTGCAGTAATGGGAACATTCTTTCTTGCTATCCTTTTGCAGGGCACCTTGTATAGTGATGTCTTTTAAAAGTATAGGTACAATACATTATTTAAAAGTGTTCATCTTTGACTAGTTGACACAGCCACAGTAAACAGCTCTTCTCTGATTGAAGTCAGTATGACTGTTGTAATTGATTTCAATTACTACATTACTAACCACTTCATACTTTTTTTACTGTAACTCTGTAGAAAAAGACTGCAGTGATGGAATAAATAAATATCACCCTTTTACATCCGATAGGTCTATGTATTACAGACACTGAGCAAAACACCCACAGCTATGACACAACGCAAAAGGACTACATTTGACTCCCACTGACAAAAAAAGTTATGCTGGAGAAGGTGGTTCTCATTAACTGTATTATGTTCTCACTCAATAATTATGCAATATGTATATGACAATGTGTTATCTTAAATGCGTTTCCCTAACTTTCCTTCTTATGAAGTTAGGTCATTAAGCACATGAGACTTGAGAGGTATTTAGAAAATACAAGTGGACAACTGAAGAAAAAAATCTCATGTGAAAATCAGTTTTTAAGAACCTTTTGCATTTACTTAAAATTTATACTGAAAATGTGGAGGTGAACAGGACTAGCCCAGCTTCCAGGTGTGACGGTGCAAAACACCGCTGAGGTCCTTCGACTGGTTGCAAATGAGAGCTCACCTTGTGAGTCAAAGACATCACAAAGGGGTAAGGTGGGTGGGTAACCTTAAAGATTATTTTTCTAAGTTATTCTGGGTGGACTGCATGCTCAGTTAGCCTTGCTAGAAGGCCTTCCTAGATCTAATGAGCGAGTTTCTTTGGGCACAATGCAGTACCCATGCACTGCTATAGCTACTTGGGGACCACTACTGGGCTAGTCAGCCAGATCACAGCTTCTTGAACCACCAAGTGGCATGAGTGGAGCAGAATCAGCCCACCCCTGTCTATCTCACAGAACATCAGTTAGCTATGCCCTTTCCCAGTGCTCACACCGTATTTGCCCCAAGAGCCTCCAACCACCACAGCTCCTCTATCCTCCATTCCAATCACCCTCATTCCTTCTGCAACTCATAGGAGTTCCCATTCCCAGCAGCAACAACAGAAGAAAGGGAAGAGATAAAAACAGGGAGCTGAGACTGACAAATTTACTTAAAATATATCTGAGGTTGCAAGACTCCCCAGCCCTGAGCAGGGTGCCCTTTCTTCTCCTCTTCCTCACTGTTCCCTGACTCTCCCTCACTGTCTCTATTCTTGCTGCTCTTCAAAGATCACAGAGGCCAATGCTGTTCACACACGGTAAGAGTGGGACTGGAAAAAGGATTCAGTGCAAGAAAGAAAAGTACTTTCAAATAGGATTTAAATCATTGATAAGATTCATAAAACTCGTACTGTCTTGTTTTGGCTGGACATAGTAAGGAAATCTAAACAGACTTTTTAATAACAAGCCTTTTCACATCCCCTCTGTTCTCATCAGCTGAGCTCAGCATGGAAAGACAGGCTACAATGCAGTAATGTTGAAAAGCTTTCTGTGTGTCTCTTAAATGGACCATGCTCTGGCTACCTAACTGTGCACGAGTCCAACACAGTACAGACCACAGCTCCTGCCAAAATTGTATTACTGGAGAAAAAGAAAAAGCAAATTTGACAGATTTGCCATCCTGAAGTCATAATGGCCTAAGTCAAAAAAAGAGGAGAGTAAAACAGCCAAATCCCCCAGCAAACTCTCCTATGAATCCTGGCTGATCTAAATTTATATCTCTTGGTAGTTCAAAGGCCCAGAAGAATTCTTTAATTATCAAATTGGCTTAAGATTTTACTTGCAGCTTTGAAAACACTGCTGAACTTTTACGTGGGAAAAAGCACACCTGCCAACACCTTTCTAAGTCTACAAGTAGTAGTCTCATTCTTTCAGAAATGGTCTCTCTTTTCCTCCTCAGAACAATTTTACTTCACCTAGTAACTGCCAATTGCTTCCTAAGACCTTGGACTTTCTAAACAAGCAGATTAGACTGGCACCTATCTAGGATCTTAAGCCCTTATGGCCCATATTCTGAGTGCCTAGCACAGGGCAGGCAGGCCCTGGTGCTAATGCAGAGAAGCAGGCACTGTAGAGTTCCTACAGAGGCTCTAAATTGGCAGCTTGACTACCTGGTGTGTTTGCCATTTCTCAACAGTACATCTTCTGATAACTTGCAGTTGTTTCCAACAACAGGCATTTCATCAAGTAAAATCTGAAGCTATCACAATAAATTCCTCATAATCAGTGAATCCTCACAGTGAAGATGGAGCCCTGCAGAAATACATCGTATTGGTTTCTGCAAGCTGGACTCTGCATCACCACAAAATAAAAAAAAAGGCATCAGAAGTGCTTCATTTTAATGTTAAACCTTAAAAGTGTTAAACCGGACATAGACTAGTTTTACACATCTGCATTCTTTTTGCTTGAACATTGTTTAGATACCTCTACATATCCAAGACAAAGTACCTGTTAATTACCTCATGTTTGCATTTTGAGGAGGCAGAAAGCTAAGTCCTAAGTGCTATTAACATCACCCTTTTCTATTTTTCTCCTTCAGCTTTTAAGTGAATATAATGCTTGTGAAAGTTGCTGGATTGACAGCCTTGGAGACTGAAGTCTAAAGTGCAGCACACCTGCTGAGCCAAACAGAACTAAAACACAGAAAAGCCTCTACCAAATTCTCAATGCGTGCTTCATTTAGTTATTGCTATATGGCTGGGTGTAATAGGAACACTGAAAACTTTACCGCTCCCTTTATTTGTTCTAAACATTGGTTCAAAATCTTTCTGTATTTCCTACTTTAAAAATAATTTCTTTCTGATATGCAACACTCCAGAGACCTCCTTCCTACTTTCAAAATCCTACATTAAAATGGCAGGCTGCTGAGGCATAGCTTTACGCTACTGCAGTCAGGTACAATGCCGCATCCCGGCATCCACTTTGCACATCATGGAAAAGTACATTAGCTAATCTCACAGCTTTAGTACTGATCACACTAAGTGCTTGGCTGCAGAAATGCTCTTCCGCATTATGATCTGACTCTGAAGCCTAGAAGCTTTCCAATGGAAGTCCTATTCCTTTTGTAAGATTATTGATGTTTCTTAGAAGACTAGGTCAATACTAAATCAACTTGCAGATGAGGTTGGCATTTTATTTTGGTTATAACACTTTAAATTTCCAGGACTGCACATTTAAATGATAAAGTTTGTGTTTGTTTTGCTTATTTTAAAATTCTAACAAACCCAAGGACAAATCTTACCTCTGAGAAAGATCTCTTTGGACAAATACATTTCACTTGCTCACAAGATTTCCTTGCGCTCTCAGCAATGATCTCCCCTCCTTCCAGGGTCCTGCCATTCCCACTTTCTTGTAAATGAGTTCACTGAATGGCACAAACATTTTTCTGGCTGCAGCCCTTTTCTGTTGACCATGTTCTGCTCACCTACACCCACACCAGAGCAACTTATGAGAAAAACTAGCTTCCCATTAAGTACTGAAATCACATCAGATGCAGAACACCTGTAGTGCACAGAGCTATTATTAACACCTGCTGTTTCAGATACTTCCAGAATATTCCTTCACCTGTCTTGAAAGTTTCCAAAGAGTGAAAATAGTGGTGCAGGACATTTTTAGTCCTGGAAAACTTCAAGAACAGTTCCCTACAGAAAGCCACTCCTTAATATTCCCTGTTACGTTCCAGTTCAAGATGTTTTTCAGGGTTTCATGCCAGGGTTCTCTGGTAGTTTATGATTTTCAGCCTGTAATCCTGTTCCTTTCTATTTCATTTTCACTTAATGTCATTAGTCTTCCTTCACAGAAACCTGAGCATTCATTTTCTAATTTATCTAGACGATATCCTGACAGAAGCTCCCTTGATCAAGACATTGCCATTTATGTCTCTCCTTCAGTTAATCATTCTCTGAAATGAGATTTATAGAGAAAAAGGATTAAATCAAGCCTGACTGCCTTCAAGTTTCTCAACTTTCTATGATTCTGGACGCTCATTAGGGCCAGGTGCTTCACAGACACTGTGCTTACTATGGTTTATTAAATAGGCCATTAGGGTTATTTTCCTATAGTGGAGGGTCACAGTAGGCTTTCCTACAGGTGAAACCTGGTAAAGGTTTGTGTTATGCAGCTATCACACCCAGACATCTTGCTATTTGTTACTTCTAACAAGTATCCATCTTTGTCCACTTCTGGCCATATATTAAAAAGTTTGAATGTGGTCACATGGTAACTTTTCCATCTTTTTTGCCTTTTGAAAACAACTATTCTCTATTACGTAAAATGTCTGTTCTGAACTCTGGGCCCACAGCTTTCCTGTTTCCTTCAGATCTGGCTTTTCTATCATTTTACATACAAGGAGAAGAAGGTAAAAGATTAAAGATTACTTGGAAAGAGATGTAGAACAAAGCTTTTTATAAATATGGTCTAAACTTTAGGCTTATCTGCCTCATGTTTCATGAGTCTGATTCTGAACGAAAATCTCCAGGTTTTACAATGTGGCAGGATCTCTCCTCAACACAATGAGCCATTTCACAAAGGTCAAATCTGTTCCCTGCTACCAGGAGATACTAACAAGCTTAGTCTCTATTTCCAATATTTATGTTCTGGTTGCCAGAAGTGTAAAAGTCCAATTGGTGTCAATATCTCCATTTCTCTGACCAGTGGCATCCTCTGCATTAAAGCAAAGCTGATCTATTAAGGAGCGAAACTTTCATTAGCCTGAAATGATAAAATGAATTGTCCTAAGAGTATTTAAAAAAAAAAAAGTAATATTTATTACTTTTCATCTCAATGCAAGGGACATTTATTTATGACTTTGCTGATCAGAAAAAAATATACAAAAGGACCCCCAAACTTAATGAAAACTACTAATGCTATCAACCCCCTTCTCCCAGCTTGAGGAGAAGTAGGAAGAACAAACGACACATGACAGATGTTTAGTTACATTACTTATTCCAAGGCCAGAAGGTGCTGAGGTACTACAGTGATAAATACATTACACGAATGAGTCTCTGAGTGTACTTGTGTGAATAAAATACATATAAAACTATACACAGATCTACATATCTTCAGTAGAGAGTAAAAAGGAAAAAGAAACATTGCATTATGACTTTTGTAACATCGTGTATGACAGACCTTTATTTGTGACTAAGTCAAAAACGATCATCCAGCTTTGTCCAATACCCCTCATCTTCACAAGAAACTGGCCTACAGCCTGCTATATCCAAGGCAAATCCTCATCCAATTTCTTGTAGTACAAAGAGCTGCATTTAAAGCATGTTCTTGCTATTAGATCTAAGGCATTACAAGACCAAAATGTTCTGTATATCATCTCAAATTTTCAAACAATCCAATATCCAGGCTATATATAGATATATTTTTGCTGTTCAATCTCTTAAAAATCAATCAATATTAATGTGTCTGCCTTAAACTTTTAAGGTCATTGTCTTCCTTCTGACATCTTAAACTACATCAACATCACATTGTATCATTATAGACTCACGAAGCAATGTACTTTTACATTTTTGCAAGATAATGTCTCTTTTGTGTTTCAGTTTTATCATAAATCTTGAAATGTCATTTGCATATCTTTTGTTTAGCAAAGGAGACTCCCATATAAGACTCTGTCATTTTAATACATAGACTTAAAAGCAGATGACTTTTTACAGAAAATGCACCAAAATATTCCAATTTATTCTTCAACTGAAGTGGCTGCTGCATCAGTAAATTAGTAAATTCCCTTAACAATACACTTCCTAAGAATTATGGCCTGCCTGCCTTTGGGCTAACTTGACAGTAGGCCTGCCATCTGTTGGGAAGTCCATTCATGGATTTTTAAAGGGCTCTTTATAGTTGTGTATTTGTTTATTTTTTTAACACTGCAAAATACCTCTTTGCTCTTCATGCTTCTGCCTACTCGTTTTGTCTCTCCTGCCCTTGGATGTGGCTTTCCACCCTGCTAAAGAGCATCGTTATCCTTCCAGATCTCAGCACCACCAGCCGCATCCCAGCAAAGGGCACATTCATTCTGAGGCGAGACTGGCCCACATTACCGGCCAAGGTGGGCAAGCAGAGCGGAGGGAGGGCACTTCTGCAGACGAATGGATGGAACTCAGTGGAATCAGCCAAGAAATTCAAAGCAGCCATGGAGGAAACAGAATCAGGACAATGAACTCCCGTTCATTGGGATGCCAGGAGCCCCAGCTCTGGCTAGGTGGATATTTCATGAATTCCTTCAACAAACAGGCTTCCCCTAGGGAAATTCAACACCTGGCAATCAGTGGATAGTGGTGCTGCAAAGAAAGCACAATGTTCACCCCTCTGGTAAGTTCAAGTAATTAAACCCCTCTAAAAAAGGACCCTCTTAGGCTTTCTGCCCAGTAAATTCACAGTGAAAAGCGACTTTAATAAATGTTATAAATCTCACCTCTAAGCCAACAGGAAATTCAAATGTTTGCATGTGCAGGAGCCAGGGAGCTGCTGAAACAAAAGGTAAATGTGTGTATTAGAATACGTTCTGCCCCTGCTCTGCATGGGTAGCAGCAGAAGCACAAGGCCCAGCGATAGAGCAGTTTCTGGGAGGCCCCGTCTGGTGCCGCCCCTGACCCGTCCCGCCCGCGCTATGCCCCTTGGCAGCACACAGCTCTGCTTGGCGACAAGTTTGCTGCCTGGGAGAATCCAGGGTCACTTCTTATCACACAACGTTACTGTAAAGTAGTTCTGAGCCTCAATGGTTCAGACATAAAACTAAGACACAGCAACAAATATCTGCTGTTTGTAAAATGAAAAGATCAAAGAAAAGAGATTGCAGAGAATTTCTGATCAACATCCTAACAAGAGGTGTTAGTTTTAATAAACAGTAAGAATTTGAGGCCATTATGAAGTATGAGATGCAGTCTCAACTGTGTTTCTAATTTCCTTTCTTGCCTTTACTGCTGTTATATAAAGCTCTGTAGTGACGAAAAAACATTTATTGCAAAAGCCTGACTGCCCCGCTTGGGATTACTTCATCTGCATGGGGCATTCCCAGCCAACGAGCAATATTTCCCTCTCGTCCCTCCTCAGTGCTGCTAGTGGCACAAGGTGCTGCACATAGATGTGCTGTGCAACTGAATGAGAAATGTGCTATTAGATCTAAAGAATGATTGTGGAATGTTATTTTGGATTGTTCTTTTAAAGTCATAGACAAACTTACCCAGAGCTTTGAGCACATTCTTTAAAGCGAGTGTAAGTATATAACAACAGGAGATATTTGGCTACATCAACTATGCAAAAAAGGTTTTCTGCAAAATTTCTGGTAATATAGTTTCTCCTGGGCTACAAAAACTGTCCTTTTGTGTATTACACACTTTGCCGACTTACAAAGCACAGAAGGCCACAAAGATTAAGCTGAGATGAAGGAAAAGCAAAGGATGGATGGAAGGATGGACAGAAGGAGTTATACTTGTTGTCTGAAGTATTCACAGGAATGAGGGGAAGGGACAGTTCAGCCAGTACAGAAACTCCACAAGAAGGCAAAAAGTGTTTTCCAGCACAATTGGCTTGGTCTAACTCCTTACTCAATAATGTGGTAGTTTTTCACCTGACAGACTGCTAGAATGATCAGCACAGCAACCTGCTATATGATAAGTTAAAAGGCATACTCAGAGTGGAAAAAAACCTAATTTTCCCATTTTTTACATTTGTTTTCCAGGTCTTCTATCAAGAAAAAAATGCCTTCTCTCTATGTGTATTCACATTAGCTCTACAGTCATCTATTGACAGCCATCTAGACAGCTCATTCATCTTCAGACTCATGACACAGTTGAAAATATCTGGTGTGGTTTTCCACTAGGACACACATAACTGCCTTTGTAAGCAGATTTTATAAAGTTGCATTTTTAAATGATGGTCTTTTCTCACCTCAACATGACATCTGCATCCATATGTGTGTGTATATAGACATACACATATAGTTATTATATATGTCTGCCATTGCAGACAAAGAGATGCTTCTGACAAAACATGAAGAAAGGACTGCCCTAAGAAACAATACTTGCAACTGCAGTGTAGCCTGCACAGYGAAAGGCGTGAGAGCCTGGGTACACCCATCACACAGCAAAACTTGTCCCAGTGCGACATGCTCCAGCTGTGTCTGGGATATTCATTGACCAGGGGTTCACCACAAGAAACTCAGCACTACCTCAAGCAACAGCGACCAGAAACACTCTGCATGAAAATACCTTTCCTTCTGCTTTAAACAAGGAACTGCAGGTTACACCTTTCCAAGCATGCTCATCAACAGAAAGAAAATATTTTTTGTAAAACTCTATTAAATAACTTTAAAAAACTCCAAAAATAAAAGAAGGTGGTTATCTCACTTCTTTATTACCCTGGCATTATATCCATTTGATTTCTGGTGCAACCCAGCCGCAGCTGAAGTTCAACATGCAAACCTTTTCTATCCCGGACCCCATATATCAATTTACATGAATTTAACACAGCACAGGGCTAAAAGGGTTATCCTTAGCATACAGGGCTGGAAACATCTAGAAGCCACTGGTGTCACAGATAACACAGCAGGGTGAAAACAGCCACCTCTGCTGTCTTATGTACAGTATATTTTCCACCACCTCATTCCCAAATGCCAGGCAGGCCTGATTGGCCATATCTACTAGCAAAGAAAAGCCCACTTTGTAAGTTGCTCCTGTGGTTTAGGTCAAGGAACTTTTAAATTAATCTTACCATGGGTAAGGAAGGTACTTACTAAAGAGGGGAAAAAATGCATCATGGAGGGGGTCTCAACTTCTGGTTTTGGTATACAGTTATTTATTTGTTTGTTTGTTTGTTTATTAAACCAGAATTTCATTAAATGATTTTGTTTTTCTTTCCTCTCTGGGGGAAAAATAACAAAAATTTAGTGAAGATATACTTTTGATCTGAAATTCTGTATAATAATATTTGGCAATTTTTCAGAGTTAAATCTCAAGGAGTTCCTCCTCCATGAAAGATTTTCATGAAGCAAGTGAGTTTCCCTAAAGCCAAAACGAAATACAAAAAAGCAAGTTTTGAGATTTAAGCCATGAGGTCATTTTAACGTTTGCCCACTTCTAATAAACAAAGCATATTTACTGCCCTTGTTCTGGATCGCTCATTAAAACAGACATAAGACTAGTTCTTTGCTCTGTTGCTCTATGAGACCTTGCCTACCTTAAAATTTTTGTTGGCCCTTAAAAGTTAACTTAGTCAGCATTTGGTGCAAAATATGACAGACAAGTTGCTATTTCAGGTTTGAAACAGCACCTGGAGGGCTAAGACCTCTCACAGTTTAATAGTGGACAGAATCACTGCAGTGATCAGGGTCATGCGGTGGGTGAGGCAGTCACGGACACTGAAATATCAGATGTCACTGTGACAGCTGTAATAACCACCGCTTACTTCCTTCAGCCAGAAAATATCCACGGAATATGGCGAATACAGTATATGGCAGGACCTACCTCTTTGACCTTTGCTGCATACTATAAGCATTTCAGCTCCTGAGGCTTAGTGGGCAAGGACAGAGCAACCAATCTGCACTCTATGTTTTACATGATAAGGGATGCATGACAGGTAGGGAAGGAACTATTTTTTTTTTTTTTCAAATCTTGAGAATTCAGCAGAAAAGTTATTATTTGCTTGTTCCTGACAACTGACTCCTCTGAGATAAAGTAACTTAGTTACTGAAGGATCCCAAGGACACAGCTGGTAGTGATGAAACAAAAACACACCATCCGCAGCAAGTGTACATCATAAAACAGGCACCACTGGATTAAAAATAACCTTAATCTGTTTAGTGTACACAAAGGCAGCCTAGTCAAAACACGTCAACAGTGACTTAAAATCTCAAGTTGGAGGCCAGTTTGAATCTTCAGGGAAGCCTCTCTATTCATAAGGAGCTTAACTAATCATAACTTTCCATGACTTAATCAGAACTGGCTGCAGTGTGTCACAGCATGATAACTGAGCTCTGGAAATGTAACAAAAGATGCCTTTTTATAAAAATAATGGTGAGACTAAACTCCAAATTTTAATCTTTGTGTAGGGGAAACATCCTGTTACTGAATGGGAGCGTTTCCATTCGCGTGTCGGGGTTGGAGCGAGGAGCTGAGCATGGCCAAGCCCACGAGGGGCTCGGAGCCCTGCTCCAGCCGGAGGAGCTCATGCCCACTGCATCCGCAGGGAACACAGCAGCCCCTACCAGGCCCACGCGTTTCTGCACAGAGCTAACAACAGAACAGCCACCTGAAACACGGGTGCTTAATTGCTCAGTATTAATGACCTAGTGTTTAAGAAAGCAGGCAGTATTAATTTTTTAATGTGTTATATGCTATAGCTGTATGAAAGCTTCAGAATGAGGGTTAATGGGATCCAAARAAGACCGGATTTCTATCTACATATTCTCCAGTGTAGTTCCAGATGCGCTGAGACCTCAGCTGAGACCTGCAAGCTTTATGCATGGCTTTCTTTTACCTTCAAGTTAAAAGAAAAGAAAAAAAGGGAAAAGAAGAGAATAAAGGAATGAAGCAGTGCCAAACATTACAAGAAAGACTTAATAAATAAAGCCCAGGGTCACAATGCTGCTCTTATTTGCCCTGAAATACATCACAGAACCTCAGTATATTCATATTTGTTTACATTATAAACGTACTAAATGAGCTAATTATAGTGATCATAATTTACAATTAAAAACAAACAGAAATTTCAAAGGCTTCCAATATCTTTTCTTTAATCATTCATCCAGGCTCAAAATATGCATTTTTTAGATTAAAGCATTAAAGTTGCTAATTATATTCTCAGAACTAACAATTATTTCTTTACCCTTTTACTACCTTCTTCTGGCAACAAAAAAAAAATGTCAGCACTGATTTAATTTTTTGTTATTACAGGATTAAAAGAAGTTTCTAAAATGCAATTAAATGTGCCCTATAGCTATAGTAACTTTCCTATCAGCATCCAAAACCTCTTCGCTAAAACAACAGCATAAAAAAATTATTCAGACTTTCTAGACATACTTTTTTATCCTTTTATAACACATTCCTTTGGTGATTATCTCCTATGACAACTCAACCATCTTAATGAGACTGCGAGCACATCTAGATCTTGGTAAAAGTAGATTAATAGAAGAAAATGAAAGTTAAAGAGGCTGTTAAGAGTGCAAAACCCTGCACATGTCAAGCACTGGTTCTTCACCTTTGGGAGCTCGGTTCAAGTTCACCCTGAGGCCCTAAGTGAAAAGTTCAATAGTCTCAACTATGTCCCTACTTGATATATCAGAAAATCAATTATTTTATGGTGGTACATTTGGTAACCTATGCTCACAGAGAATCAAGATTTTTCCCACTAGGAATTCACCAATTATGTGCTCAGTCAATTATTCTCAGATAAAATAGAAATACCTGCTCTCAGCAGGAGTTTCTCATTATACTGCCTATCAGTTTAGCAGTGAATCTGTTTGGGAACACAATGCTGTTGCACTTGGCCCATGCCTCATTGGCCACTGTGTCATCATGGAAATGCGTGGTGACAGGACACTGAAGCATGATGAAGAGCCCAAATTTGGACTTTTTTGCAGTAGAGATATAGTCCTTGAGAGCAACCAAAATTACGCCAGAGAAAAATTGTAGCAGGGCATTTCATTATAGATTTTACAGTTCTTCAAGGAGTTAGCCTCTTCTTTTTGGTGACCCAGTAAGGTAAGATCCTGAGTTTCATTTTCCTCACTATGAACACCATTTGCTAACAGTCATGAACACTGCACTTGGTACAGGCCACAGGAGCTTGTGCTATTAGTAGCACTCTCAGATCTATATTTTGTGTTACTTAATATGATACTGCTGCTGTTGAAATTGATATATTTACCTTAATTACTTTTACAATTTAAAATTACAATATAAATATAAAAGTTTTCATAAAATGAATACCGGCCTGAAAAATAAATTCAGGACACTCAGATAAGAAATAAGGACTCTTGTGTTGGTAAATGACTGCTTAAATGGAGTCCTACTCGTTGCCAAGTACCACTTCATATCCTGCCATGGTCTGTCCAAACTAAGCTCAACATGCTTAGCCTAGTACTCAGGGGCTAAAATTTTGTTTCATAAAACTACCTCCAACACAATTAATGTGGACTAGAATCCTCTGGCACATTCTGCTAATGGCCCAAGTAGAGGTATTTGTTGTCTCTGGAAGATCTCTCAGCCCTAGGAAAATGGCAAACAGGAAGCCAGCAGTGATGCTGCCCTTGTGGTAGTTGTTTTGTGAATTGCCATTTGTTTTAAAGAGACTTCTTTCAGGCTGAAATATTCCAGATATTTTTTGTAGTGGACAATTAAACAAAATCTTGATATTTAAGTTAGGAATGTCTAGATCTGGCTATGGAAATGGTGGAGGCCCAAAGGCTAAATATGAAGAGAGAAAAAGACAGACTGGCCAAACAAATGATGGCACAAAGACTGGAGATCAGATAATAAATGGTAGAAAGCCAGTCAAAATTCCAATCTACCGTCACATGTAAAACAAGAACGTAAGGGCATGCACTGAATGGACACAAATTTCAAAACACTGCAAGGATGAGTCTTAGTCATGCTGAYATCTTATGGCTGCTCAGCTAATTCACATTTCCCTGTGTATTAAATGGGGATAATATTCTTGGCTCTCCCCATGCAGATGAACTCACTGGTACCTGCAAAGTGTTCAGATAATTCTTCAATGAAGAATTCTACTGAAAACAGTAAAAAGAAATGAAGAATTCCAAATGCAGTGCAGGTTTGGATTACACTAACTGGCACAGTGAACACTAAATAAGGCCCAGGATGACAGACTAATCAATGAAGTTAAAAAGAACTATTCAAGACCTTCCTTATTCCCTTAAGATCATCCCTCTTGCACACAAAATGAAGCAAAAATAGTAAGTGATTCTGCAAATGAGGATGTTATCACACCACGTACCTCAGGGAAGCTGCCTTAGGATTCTGTTGCCATCCTCTAAATCGAGAGTGATGGATTGTGCAACCTGAGTGACTTGCAATATATATTTTTAATACATAGTTACAAACAGGTTATCATTTCTACAAAAATAACCTGTTCATTAGATTTATTATTGGCAAAAGAAATGTTAAATGCTTTCATTGCTTCTCTAGAGAGATGCAAAAGATTTCATTCATAGCCTTCAATTCAGTGAGTGTTTAGTCAGCTCCTCATAGGAAAAATGCACTGCTAGGAGCATTTCAATGCCACTGTAAACGCTACATTCCTCTAGTGAACTCTATCAACAAACCCACTCAATGCTCATGCTTAGTTTACTGCGTCTTGCCCAGCAGACTCTTTCTTCATCAGGGCCAGGAAGATGCCCATTAAAAGAGCAATGAAGAATGATAGGATAACACAGAATTTCACAAGTGCAGAACCTAATGTACCTGCTCTAATTTAGGAAGGCCTCTGGACAGTCATCAGGYCAAAATCTTGATGGAAGGATTTTGAAGACTGAATAAATCACCTAAAATAAAACACAGGAGTAAGTATACCAGAAGTTATAATACGTACTTTATTTAATGTGTAGTGCTGAATAAAGGGGACTTACAGCTGGCTCTAAAAGTTGATCTTTTCTTTTGGAGTATAGCATACTTTTTCACAACGGTCCAGTGGGAATACTTACTGACATGCACAGAGATTTGAAAACATATAGCTCCAAGGTGAAGTTCTGGATGAGATGGTTACCACCTAAACTGCCCTGGTGATACCTGATGCCAGTGAATGAGATGAGATACACTGGGCCATGTCTGAAGGGCCAGAGCAACCGCACAAGATGTTGCATCTGACAGAAAGCAGCTCAGGCATCTGCCCTTAGCCATCCTCTACATGATCCATTGGCATCATCTAGAAATTTACAGAGGAAGTAAATTCTTTTACACTGTGAGTAATTTCAGTGATATAACTGGGTGATGATCATGAAAAAAAGCAAGGTCTTTCACTTCCTAATCTACAGATTGCATATTCCCTCCAGACATTCCTTCCATGCATTTCCTAACTGGCAACAAGCAGCTCCTACTCTTGTTCATGGTGTGAAATAACTACTAGTGACTGTGATCAGACAGTGGTTGGCTCTAACAGAATCATTCATCTCTCTTTGAAAGGCAGGACAGAATTACTTTATAGAGTTCGTCCAGAGGTACCAGTAAAATTTAGAAGGGAGCTACTGAGGATTGGATATTGAACTGTCCCAAAGTTAACAATCCAACTTCCAAGAACAACATGGAAAATGGGAATGTTACAGAAAAAAATAACATATATCCCAACGTTCAATTTGGAGCAAAAGTCATAAGACTTTGGAACAAAAATGAAGCAGAATTCAGAATTCCTTTTGTGTGCTTTCTTTCTTGAATAGTTCTTAAAAGTCAATTTAAGAATGGATGTCAGTCCCACATATGACCTTTCTCTGGAGTTGTAGGAATTTGGATCTGAGGCTTTAATATGACTATTACTCTGATTTTATATTTGGGAAGATAGGCAAGAACAGAAGAGTAAGTATGGCAAGAAAAGCTCTCCAAGAGGCTCTCTGCAAAGTAAATATTAATGCTCCGCAGAAGTACTGCCCATAGTTAATATTTTTGAAAATAAAAAATATGATCTTAAAATCTACTAATTCCATATGCARCTTTGAAAAAAAAAATCGAGTTATCTTTTTACAGATGGCTACAGAAACACCATACCCACGTCTTAAAAACATTTCCCTGGAATCTTTGAGTTATCTATCTAATACCATCAGCCTGGTCAGCATAGGGCTCAATGTGAGCTTTTCCTCCCATGCTACCAGCACCTTTATCGGCCTGAGGCAGAAGCTGTTGCAGGCGATGCGCAGCCAGGCAGCCTCCCCGGACATTTGGTATCTCCTCTGCAGACAAGCAGGTGCCTTTTGCACTGRGGACACACTGTCCCACCATATCCAGCAGCTGCAGGCCAGGAATACAATTCATGGCAGCTATCATTCTCAAAATTCACTGGTAATCCTCCATTCAGGCCAAATTTATTCACTTAAAAGAGATTAAATATATTTGCTCTCTGAATAAATGGTTCTTAAACCAAAAGGTCTTCAGACTGTATTTGCAAAATTTTTCTGCATGACACATGAAATGGACCACATATCCAGTCACCGTGGGTCTAAGCTTTCTACTTCAGTGTACAGTAAGGAAATTCCGTGAAGGAATTCCCTAGGTCTCTTGTTTACGTATCAGCAACTATATCTAGAGTCAAGAAGCAAGAGGATACATTACAGAGAAAGTCTACAGCATAATTAGGAAACAATCAACACATTTTCTTATGCTGATTTTTTCTTCACTTTAGACTGCTTCATTGACATTAATTAAACTTGCCCTAGGCTTATGAATCTAGCAAGCTGCTGAAACACTTAAAAATTAAATAAAATCAAATCACTTTTCTTGGCAGAAGCGTTTTTACCAGCCTGTTTACCTGTACCATACTTCTGACTTAGAGGCTTTTTAAATTATTAGAAATGTTGTATGTGATATTGCAAGACTCTTTGTCGTTTTTGCTCTTGAATTAAAATGACCTCCTACTGACACAGTAAGAATCACAGAATTAAATTGTTGGGATTCTCTCCACTTCTCTAGCATCAGGGCAGAATTTCTCTGCTGATTTCTATGAAAGACTGCCTTCCCCAACTTCTATACCAAGCCTGCTCCTAGTTTGGTCAAAGAAAGAGAACCTGGTGCATTTAGAGTACTGGCAATTTACATACCAATAGCTCAGGGCAAGATCACATAAACACAACTTTGGAGGAGTAAAATAAATTGCACATATCCTGCTCCAACCTGACACATTAGAATATAATCAAAGGTTGTAGGAATGAGACTGAATGGAATAATCTAGAGAACACATTTGTCAGGAGAAGGAAAGGAAGATGAGAACAAACTGGTTTGTTTTACCTATTTGATATGGGAATATTTATTCTTAAAAATTGCTTCAATTTTCCCACCCCAAACAAATATGAGTTAATCAATTACTTATTAAGAATATGCCAGAGAATTATCTTTTTATTTACACATACACAGTGAGACAAACGTACACATAAAGGACAGATGGACCTACTTTTCCTCCTGCTGAAGCTGAACTTGAAATATGCCTAGACTAGTTTATGTTGGGCAGAGATTAGCTGAGGAAAAATAACTTTACTTACTGAAAGAGGTAATTACTTACAAATACTTTTTATGTCTTATCTCTGCTGTAGATCTCTGCCATAATGTCTCCTGCTCCAACCTTTTTTCCTGATTTCCCTTTGCACTTTGGTCCCTTCTAGTTCTGTTTCCTAATCACTTCTATTCAAACATTTACAATGCAATTTGTATGTGCCTGATACAGAAAATACTGGGTGTTATGGAAAATTTAGGGTCCTGACTCTATCAGACATGTTCCACCCTGAAGTCAACTAGCTTCATTAAATAGTAACCCTCATTTTATTATTATATTAAATAAAATCAGTTTCAGTTAGAGATGGCCCTAAGTATTCCCCAAAATTTGAGAAAGATGAGGCCTGTGTGAATATGTTACAATATGGTCTATTGTTGTAGTTTTTGTTGCTGAGACACATATGCTCCATTTTCTCCCAGGAGTTAMTTAGAGACAAGTGAGAAGGGTTCAACCCTTTCTTTTATATCCAGAAATGCTACTAAAGCAAAATATCTTTTGAAAAAATTTCAAACTTTGCTAAGAAATTACAGAGCAGCAAATGTTTTCATTTATTTCTCTGATCAGTAGCATGGAATGGTTTGGGCATTCATCTGAGGCTTGAGAGAACTGAATTCAATTCATGAACCAATTATTCATTTCTGTTTTTTTTTTCCTGAATACGTCCACAAAACAAAGGGCATATGAAGATCTAATGCACTTGAAGCTTTGCCGAAACATCCTCACTAAAGTCAGAAAGATTTCTTCTTCTTTTTTTTTTTTTTTTTTTTTTTTTGACATTAGGATCAGCCCTGTATATCTGTCAATAGGTTAGATATAATGTGGTAATTGCTATTAGTTGTATCTTGCACATGCACATCATCCATTTAATGCTGATAAAAAGTCAAACTAACTGGCAGACATATTACACAGAGSAAGTAACTTCAAATAAGATTCAGCTTCTACTTGTGTCAACTCAAGCTGTGTAATATCACAGCAGTATTACACCATAGTTTATGAAGCTCTTCCTTCACCAAAAAAAAAAAATTTATTTGAGAACTTTACATTAACTTCAATAGATGCCAGAACATGCCCTAGGGCAGGAAATTAAGGAATATACTGTACCCAAATGAAACTGCAGTGGGAATTTAGGTAGGCAGAATGTAATTATTCACACTAGAATGTGGCTAGAGCTCTGGGTTAATATCCCCGCTTTGGCAAAAATACCGTGAGATACCCGATCACCTAGGGTAGCAGGGCCACAGGCTCACCTCTCACTCAAAAGACAAGACAAAAAGGAGAATGATCTGCTGGGACTTTCATTTGATGTTGAGTAAAAGAAAGGAGTGACATTTACTGCACCTGCGACACTTGCCAAGAAACAAGATGTATTAAGTAAATAATCACCTTTTTGGGACCTCCATCTTGAAAACAGTCATTTCTTGTGAAATAAAGAGGGGTTTTGAAAAATAAGAAACTTGGCTCCTTGCTGGTGAAATGCAAGCAAACATTTGCCACTTAGATATCCATGCAAGTCCTAAATGCATGGTTTTCCTTATTGTGTGGACAGCTGTAGTGGACAATCTCTGGAAATTAGTACCTCCGCAACATGCTAATACTTATATTTCTATATTCATTGATACAGATGAGAACATCAAGAAGCGCTGAAAAAAATAACCATTTCTCTTGCACTGAATGGTAAGAGAACAAAAACTTTCAAATCTTGTAATATAACTGCATTATATATTAGCAAAGTGGATCCATTTCTGAGGTGGAACATGATAGCTTTTTAACTTGCTCCAGCAATATGTGACAGGAAGAACACTATATTCAGTGGATACCATAGGGCGATTTATGGAGGCAGAATGTAATAATATAAATTGAGTTTCAGAAAAAACACTGTGACTATTCTTACAAAAAAATGCTATGGGATGTTTAATAATCCTGGTGGGGCAGAAGTTGTTCTTCAAAAGAAAAAAACTTTTAAGATTGATTGCCATTAAAGTATGCATTGCATTTAGTTCGGTTTTCATTTAACCATATAGTCTAAAACTGCTGTCAAGTGCAAATACTCATGTTGTAATTGGATACCTGCAGCAATGGAAGCGAGTCACCAACTCATGACCAAAACTGCAGAATCACACTAAATTTGTGGCAGGAGCTGCCCCTTGGCGCGGCACCAGGCCAGTGTCTGTCCCCATCTCTCTAGAGATTCCTACCACTTCTCGCTGGTGGCTGTGGTGCCCGATTAAACCAGGACAAATGGGAATCAGGCCTCATACTAACCTCCTCACTTGGCCTTGCGCTCGAATCTTGCCCTAGGCTTTGCCATAGCCACTGCCTCCTCGCACATTTACGGTCACAGCACTTGAATGGTAACTGTGGACACCCAAGTGAGCGAGGAGAGCGGAGGCACCACGTAGCCTGCTGCAGGGTTTGACCCAAATCCCTTCAGAAACGAATGGCAATACTTTGCTTTACTCACCTGCACTCTTGGCTTTGAGAGCTGGTTAGGAAGCACAGCACTTTTTCTCAGCACCTCCTCGCAGCTCTGCAGCATGGTGACCCGCTGCATGCGTCCCGAACACCGTGCTGAAACAGAATCAGGGAATGGCTGATGTTGGAAGAGACCTCTAGAGATCATCTAGTCCAACCCCCTGCTCCAGCAGGGATGCCCTGAGCACATGGCACAGGTGGCATCCAGGCAGGTTTGGAAGATCCCCAGAGAAGGAGACTCCACAGCCTCGCTGGGCAGCCTGTTCCAGGTCTTTGTCACCCTCACAGGAAAGAAGTTCTTCCTTGCATGGAGATGGAACCAGCTGGGTTGCAACTTGTGCCCGTTACCCGGTGTCCTATCACTGGCCACCACTGAGAAGAGCTTGGCCCCCTCCTCCCTACACTCTGCCCTCAGATACTTCTACATATTGATCAGGTCCCCTCTCAGTCTTCTCCAGGCTAAACAGGCCCCACTCACTCAGTCTTTCCTCATATGGTAGGTGCTACAGCCCCTTAATCATCTTCATTGCTCTGCGCTTGACTCTCTCTAGAAGCTCCATGTGCTGGGGAGCCCAGAGCTGCCCCCAATACTCCAGGTGTGGCCTCCCCAGAGCTGAGCAGAGAAGCAGGATCCCATCAGCCTTCTTGGCCACGAGGGCCCGTTGCTGCCTCACGGGTAACTTGCTCTCAAGCAGGACTCCCAAACCCCTCTCCATGGAGCTGCTTTCCAGCGGGTCAGCCTATACTGGCGCCTGGGGTTAGTCCTGCCCAGGTGCAGGGATGGGCCAAGGAGCACAGTCTGCTCTGGGCCCTAGAGCTCGTGGCCTCCTGCCAGCGCGGCCATCCCCACGGAGCAGCCAGGGCTCCCAGCACCGAGGAGATGGCAGCCGGGCCAGGATGCAGGGCCCAGCTGCAGGGCCAGGACAGCAGCTACCCTCAGAGCCTCAACACAAGGAACAAAAACCTTAAGAGAAAGAGGAATTCCCCCTCCTTTTAGTCTCATCTGCTCTGCATTTGGTTACAATTGTGCATTCATTAGGATTCAAAATCTCCTCAGCTGTGATTTTCAGTGCTGATTTTAGATTCAGAGGCTTTTCAGCTCCTCATTGTTAGCGGGAACAAATGAAAGAATAATATTTGTGCTTTTCACAAAGCGCCTAGATGGGCTGCTGCTGGCCTGCAAGCTAACCATTCCCTGGCTACCCAAAACCCCTATGTTTTTGCAGCTCTGGAAAAGCTGCTCCACCAAAAGGTTTGGCCGACACTACCATTTTCATCTAGGGCATTGGGCTCCCTGTAATATCATAAAATTTTACCAACAAATCCACGAGTTCTTTAAAAAAATTTTTTTGGAAGGTAAATAAGTGTTTAATGTATACAGTGTGTCAGGTGTGGTCCTGGTATCTTTGCTGCAGCGTGCAGCCTTTCCCACCACAGGATGTAGCATGTGGCAGAGACCACCCTGGAACTATGTTTTTCACTGCATTTCACATTACTTCTCTGTTAAGTTTAGTGATAGCCTTCAACTCCATAAGCTAAAATATTCCTAGACACTTAATACCCTGTGGTTTTCAATCTATATTTAAACCTCGTCTTATGCACTGATTGTACAATATGTTCAGGGACATAAACTCCAACTTACCTCAGTTTATTTGCCATTCAGTTTTGCTTGCAAAACTCTCAGCTAGCTTCCACATATTTTTCTTTTATTGTTCTAAGAGCTGAAATAAAAAGGGCATTTATCCTCCATGATACTTATTAGAGGTAAATAAACAATGCATAACAAATAACTTAGAAAAATATTCTGTTTGCTAAATATGATCATGAGTTCTTTGAATTTACTCAACATCCTGTGGTTGCTGCATTTTTACTCCTCACTTTTGAAGCTCTGTACTTCAAGTGCTCAATAGGCATTAGACCATCTGTGCAGGGCATCTTTGATAAACATGCCTGAGCACATCTACAGAAAGTGATTTTTAATATGTTTGACAGTGAAATTTGATCATATAACTGCGGTGATTTTAACAATAAGCATATTTGCAATGCTTACTGAGTTAGTTGTAACGACACGCAGAAGTACCAATACACTGGAAAAACTGAAGCTGCACAACCTCGTCAGCGCAGTGCTATCTCTAATTAATTACCATCGTCAAGCTGAGGGACATGGTATTTTAGGTACAGCATCATACAACAGTGTGATGGTACTTTCAGTACAGCTGGTACTTTCAGAATCCAAGCTAGTAACGCCTTATGCTGCTACCCCGCTCCTGATGGATGGGTGTCCTCGCCGGGGTCAGCGTGGCAAGATCCCTGTGCTCCAACAGACAGAACTGTAGTGAAGTTTCTGGCTATCAGCAGAATAGCCAAAGGCAGGGCTCTTAGGGCTTTTTCTCTTTCACAGATCTAAATACAGAGCTAATATGAATGGAAAATGTCCTGCCACTACAGGATAACATTTCAAGTCATGTAACTCATAGGACAGTCCTGGGCTGAAATTACGGAAAAGTTACAGATGTCTTTGAAAAAAATCTTACTTTTCTGACAACTACCTTTTTTTACTTAAAGATATGTATCATTAATAATACGACCAGAAATAGAATTGGCATTCAATAAAACCAACTTAAACAAGGAATACATTATATATCTTAAACCTCTATGCACAGAGCTACCACTACTAACGCAAATGAAAAATAAAAGAGAACCAGAAGAAGGCCATTAGTTGATTTGTTAATGCATATAAGTGTCAGCAGGTGTGGTCAACAGGAAGGAGGCAGATGTTATCATTGTATTGTTGCTGTTATAAAAAAAAAATATCCTACAGAAGCCTTAAGAGTAAAGTCAAAATTGAAAGGTTGTTGAAATCTTTTATCAGCCAGCACCCTATAAGTATTCCAAGATGGATTTAAGGCTGGAAATACGCCAGGAAAAAATAAACTTACTACTTAAACCTGTGGATATTGAAATAATTGAACTTAATTCTGACATCTGCACATTCAGATTTCTGTACTCCATAAAGATGTCCTCCTTCAGGAAGGCATCTGATCTTATTCCCCTGCTGTTCACTTGCAGCTTCAGCTAAATGCAGCGTCGTCAGATACGTGTCTATTTAGGATATTGTTTTCATGTCTATTTACATGATATAACTCTTACCAAAGAAGGATTAAGATCACTTAAAAAATGAAGACCAAAATGTCTTTATAATGAGAAAATATACAATATGAAGAATGAAATAGAGGAAAACACATATAAAACTGGTAGCCTAAAGAAAGAAAAAGCCTGTGAAAAAAAAAGTGCTATTTTTATACTAAAATATTTAATCCAATTAATTTCTGATTGAGTTACATAAAAAATCCCAATCTTCTTTTTTTCTTTTCTTTTTTTTTTTTTAACAATTTCCTTAATGTACATTATTGGTTTTGAAAGCAGGGGATTAATACTACTTGTGATAGGAAAGCAGAGTGTAGATTGGCACGGAGGAAATTTGTCCTCAGAATAAGGCTGTCTTACTATACTTCAGTCCTAATCTACAAAGCCATCCTTTACCACTCCTCAAAGAAGTTAAAGGTAGACGAGATTCGTAAGATTTCCTAAATCCAAACCACTGGTATCAACATCAGTTCAGCTCATAATAGTTACACTTTTTATAGTACATTGTGCACTATCAGTCTTTCTAGTGGAGGGTTATTTTAGTTCTCTAAAAATTCTATTCCACTACCTAGTTAGATAGCTCCTAAGAAGATAACTTTTCTCTATATTAAGCCTGTTAAAAAATCCACTCACTTCATTACTTCTAATTGCAGATTTTTTAATAGCCGTGGATGGTGACAGCCAGTTCTAGTGAACTGTCCCAAAAGAAGAGGCAGTTTCACAACTCAAATCATCAGACTTACATATCTGACCTTTTCTAAATTCAAAATAACTTGTGAAAAGCACAACAGCTATAGCATTAAGTCAATTTGCCCATGTGGTAGAGAGGCCAGTCTGGTAGTTTCTTGAGAAGGTAGAATGTTAAAGCCGAAGTACAATGTGTGAAATTGATTCTGGTGCAAGATACAGTGTAGATTTGTGACGGCCAGATCCCAAATAACTCCTATTTTAGGGCTCTTGTTATTTGACTGGATACAACTTGTTTGGTCTTCACACATATACATTTCACCCAAAAGATCTAAAACAAAAGAATGGCGCCTCTAGCCAATGTGCCAACAAAAGTATCTCCTGAGCTGTTATCCAAGCTGAAACATGCTTCCGTGAAGTGAGCAAAAACTAGGATCATCCGTGTGGGGTTTGCTTTCTTGAGTCCCGTCCTTATTCCAAATTTGCTCATAGCTATTGTCTCCAGATTTGCTAAGGGACTAACGCGCATTGAAATCAAGGGACGACTTGTTGAGGAAAATATTCTAAAACCATGAGGGCATTTTCTGTGTTGGACGAAATCATTCAATTTTAATTAAAAAAAAAAAAACAAATGAGTATTACAACAGCAGGCAATTAACAAAATCTACTGAATAAAATATTTCCTTTACCGAGGAAATTTCACTATTGCATAGAATAGAATCATAGAATCTTTAGGGTTGGAAGCAACCTCTAGGGATCATCTAGTCCAACGCCCCTGCTCCAGCAGGGACGCCCTGAGCACATGGCACAGGTGGCATCCAGGCAGGTTTGGAAGATCCCYAGAGAARGAGACTCCACAGCCTMKCTGGGCAGCCTGTTCCAGGGCTCCATCACTCTCACAGGAAAGAAGTTCCTCCTCACCCAGAGATGAAACCTCCTGTGCCTCAGCTTAAAACCACTGACCCTTGTCCTATCACCAGACACTACGGAAAGCAGTTCTACATCTAAGAATGCATCTACAGCTGTGCGAAGAAAGGTAATCTGTACCATAGGGCATTTCAAAATTTGGCTTTTTTTTCTATTAGGAATAAAAAGGCTCAGCAATTAGGCGAAGATTCTATGAAAAAGAATACCAAAGTGCAGATCAGCCAGGCTTTAAATAAATCAATTTATCCTTAGAAATGGGAAGATACTACTGAGATTGGAGCTACAGGGGAAGAGAAGCCATTCTYTCTCATTTTTCTCACATTCTGGTACAAAACAGATAAAATAACGCTGATAAAAAAACCAACTTTGCAGATGCCCCATTAGCTGCTATGTGTGGGCCAGGCCACAAAGAATGAAAATTACCTGAATTGTCTTTTAAAGTCTAACAGTGTGTCATGAAAAATATGAAACTAGTGCCTTTGGTGAGGGTATTCTTTTGCCAGTATAGTTTCTCTAACTTCAAAAGATCTATGTCATTATAAAACTATACATGATTTTTACTTGATTTTTTACAACATGGGCACCAAAATCAGGATTATAGTACAGGATCGTACTATCATGTACAGACATGCATATGAAAAATGAATCCTACTCTAGTTGCCATGCTGATATCAATGAAACAAAAAGACTATGGCAGAACTGAAGGTTTTGTGCTAGAGAACAGATAAGTGACATGGATTGAAATTATGGTAAATTTAAATTGATGGCCTAATTAGTATTATCTCTTTTTTGTATTCTTTGTAAGAAATATTAGGCAGGAGGAACTCATTTTGCATTAATGTTGATATAAAGTGTAATTCTGTAGCATTTTCATTGTAATCTGGCATTAATTAATGCATCATTATTCTAACGTGTTAATTAAATTATTACAAAAAGGGACATCTGCCCCAATTCAGAAAGAAAAAAAAATACAGTGCATTAAAATTAGACTTTCCAAGGTCTAAAATGGTGCATGAGTTCCCACAATGCTGGTAGAAGCACAAAAACGAAACACCAAAACAGGCATGATGAGCTAGCTCATGGTCTGATAAACTATGGTATGAAATCTGCATTTACTCACTTGTCCTGGAGTTTTACAACAGCATCCAAACCTTGAAACTAGGCAAGACACCAAAAATCTGAAATGGCAATTTTTTAATGTGGCAAAATAAATATACTGTACACCAGGAACCAGGAATTGCTCACAAGCAATCCAGGGAACTAAATAGGGACTGGAAGATCTTTGCAACTTCTGCAGACTCCATAAAATCCTCCACTGCACATTTGGGCAGGAATAACAGCTGCATATATGCAATCGGCGGATGTGGTAGGACACAACCTGGATTCATTTCAGACAACCCAACACACCCATCAGCGTTGAATTTCTTCACCTTTTCCTACAGTCCCAGCTGGCTTCACCAGTCATGATTTCAATTGCTGTTCTTGTTGGTCTCACCTGGGCAGTAGCTTTTTTCAAATCCAGAGAGGAGAAAACCCAACCCTCTACCAAAGAACTTGCAGTCCAATCTAACACCCACCAATGTCTCCAGGTGTCCGACCATCAACATTAGGGAGCAGCGTGTCAGACGGGGCCACGGCAAGCACTGGCAGTCCTCTGCGGGGGAGCCACCCCGGGCAAGGGGCTCTMAGCAAGGGGCACCTGGGCTCTGTGCACCTGGGGTCTCTGTCAATGGTTAAACATAACAAATAATTCAAGAAAACTTTAGTCCAGAGCCTGAAGCAAATTCTCTGTGATGTGACCCACCTGCCAGCTATATGCATGTGCCAGAGCTGCACAAGATGCTTCCAGGATGTGGCTTCCCTAAGATTCAATGTCTACACTATTCAACGACCCTGCCTGTTTCAACAACTATAATTTTCTTTTGTTACATTTGGGCTTACTTTGAAAGATCTTTAAAATGTAAAAGTTAAATGAGGCTCTTATAAAGAAGTGGTTTGGGTGCAGTATATTACAAAAACTTCAAAGGAGCTCAAGATACCTTTCAAGCTAAGGTACAAAAATTTAAACAAGAACAAAAGCCTTTCTTGTATTTTGAAGCATTAATTGTTCCTCTTCTGTTGATATAAAGTGAAAGGAGAAGCTTTTAGTTAAAAGCACATAATATCTTCCAACATGGAACATTCCAAAGTCTCATGGAATCATTTTAGCTTTGATATAAAGGCACAGGTGAATCTCGAATTACAATGCTTTCTGCAGCATATGCAATAATTGTTGGTAACTGAATCCACTGCATAAACATTAGTGCTTGAAGAGATTTATTGGCGTAAGTTAGACTTTCACCTTTTATAACAGATTTCATATTTATAAGATATTTCATAACTTTGTCAACATTGTTTGCAATAGAAATCTATAAATTAAATTTGAGAGATTTTATCTATCATTTTATTCATTTTTTCAAAGGTTTAAGAGTTGGTGACATTGCGCTGCTCGTTTGTGAATACGTCTGTCAGCTCCCCTCCTTTAAGGGAGGGGGCAATTGTAGAAACTGCAAGAAACAAAGTTCACAGTAAGTTTTATGAAAACTGGAACTTGGCTAGAAATTAGTGCTTCCCTGGAGGGGAAAAAAAAAAAAAAAAAGATTTCAACAGTGAATTCAAGAGTTATGTCATCTACTGGCCTATCAGCTGGCCAACAAGCACGAGGGTAGCTCAGTGCCAACCACAATACGTTAGCTTGCCCATTTGTAATTAGTCAAGGATTCTGTGGAGGGATTTATGAGACAGAGGAAGTAATTACACATCCCACATGTGAGCACATTATGGAATACATTCAGAGAGGAACATTGGGTACTTTGGTGCAGAGGTGTAGGAAATTAAGATACAATTTGCAAAAGCTCTAAATTTACTGGTGCTGTTGCTCATGAGAAAAGTTTTATGACATTATCTGAGCACATCTGTTGACCTACTCATTAGACAAGGCACATATGCCATGCCTGCTACTTACTGCATTAGAAATACCTAAATAAAAATTAAATCTATACCCCATCTAACACTGGCACTGTGTCAGATGATTGTGACAGGAAATGAGTACATGTTGCTTGTCAGCTCTGCTTTGTGTCACAGCAAGACTATTCCTCCTTTACACAGTGGATAGGTAAAGGAGACACAGAAGGATTAATTAGTTTTCACTGGCTTCCATATGATTTGTATACACTAAGAATTCTTGAAAATACGATCCACTGTCCTTCCTCAAGACTTAAAAGAATTACTGGAATAATACGTACGTGCAAGTTACAGGTACTGAAACCTGCATTTCTGTACTTCTTTCTCTACTACCCTGTATGTGAAGTCAGTGAGTGAAAGTCATGAGAAAATGTGCTTGACAAATCAATGAGAATCAGCCATAACTATAAAAGTATCATATGCCAATAAAGATAAATAAATAAATGTAAATAAATTTGCAGTCCTTCCTCTTTCCAGGCATTGGGCACAAATCTTCTAGTTTCCAGAATGGAGCTGCATGATTTTCCATTTTTAATTTGGGCTGATAATACTACAGAATTGGTACATCAACATCTCAAGTTTATTGCTGAACTCAAGACCATTAACTTACAGCATTATCATGAACCTTACTGCCCTGAATGTTTTTTATTTTTCCAGTGAACAGTGGTTAAAATGCAGGCTTTACTCTCTATATAAATTATTTTACTATTCAACTTTTCCTGACAGATGTTTGAGTGGCTAGCTAAACCTCCAGAGATATATAAGCTTTATCTACATGTATGCAAAAATTAATTGAAGAAGTAACTTAATATGGTTTTATTCTTTAACAAAATGTCAGGATATTTTCATTATTTGCTGAATACTTACAGATAATAACAAATTAAGTGTTGATCAATCAATATAATGATCCATTTGAACCAGAAATAATAACAAGAGAAGATACACAGAATTTCTAATAAAATTACAATCCAAACAGAATTTGAATTCATTACTTTTGATATATAAGGCAGTCAGTTCCCTTCATGAACATGGATTTGAACTTACAGAAGGTAAATTTTCAAAGAGGCCCTTGTTGCTCACATGCTGCAATACAACTTTATTAAGGATTACATGGAAAAAATAATAAACACTGCAGAGTTCAGAATCCTGAGGTACAGCATGGTTTAGATCTAGGTGCAAACTTGGGAACATGCCCTGACTAGGGTGCGTATCCCTTAGTTTTTCTATATGGCAAACTATCTAATGCAGGCTTACCAAACAGCAGTCCCAATCACTACCAGGACAATCTTTATCCCAAATCAGACTTGGTGCTTTGAATTCACGTTCTTCCCAAGCACTCACCGTTGCAGCTCGGAGATGAAGTTCTCCTTTTGATCTCTTTCCAAATCTCTCCTTCTTCCAAGAAGAAGGCACAGATCTTCTGGTTCCTAGAATGGAGGTAGATGATTTTCCACTTTTAGACCAAGCTAATAATGCTACAGAAATGCCTGATTATCAACCACGTTAATCCCAGCAGGGTCCGCCAAGTTTATCATCTGTTACAGAGCCCTGTAGAGTAATATATAGAACCTGGAACTAAATTTAAATGAGCTGTGTTACATTCTGGAGGAAAACCAGCTATTGCAGTATCCATGCTGCTGTAGCTATATTGCTTACTGCAGTGTAGTGCAGTTTAGATGTAACCAATCGTTCTCTCTATGACCATCATGAAACTGTAGGACAGGGTGTCCAGGCAGAGAACAGGAATTATCTATAGAAATATCAGAGCAGAAAGGAAAGAGCTAGAAATAGCCAAAGACTAAATACGTATTCTATTATCTATGTTTAGTTTCAAGAGAGTATACAGTTAAAACTTAAGATTTCATTCTTTTGCTGTCTTTTCTTTAATTTCTTTCAAGTTCTTAATTTGAAAGTATCTCCCTGCAATTCCAGCCAAATTCTGATCTCATGAAGAACTAGTCCCAAACTCAGAGGAGGTAAACTTCCCAAAACTATGAACTTTTGCCTGTTACTGAGAGTATCAAAATCYGTTACCTGAGAGTATTCTTCACACCCAAGGCCAGATAACTGATTTACTCTGGAAGGGCACTTTGGTAGCCAAATAACAATGAAGAAATATGTGCCATTCACAAAAATACTATAGTTTGTAATATCCAAATTCCTCAAACACACAAAGAAGAGGAGCTGTCAGAGTTAGCAAATTCAGGTAAATTTGCTAAAGAAAGAAACTGAAAGATTGTTCAAGATCATCACCTTTTTGAAGGGACCTTTCTACTTTCAAGAAAAGAACTCAAACTGGAACACTTCCACCAAGCACTACTGGAAGAGAACTGCAAATAAGCCATTACCTAGTCTGCAATTGTTTGATCAGTTGAAAGTCAAGGATTTAGGATTTTTTCTTTAATCTTCAAATCTAGTTTTACTTTATTTCTCACCATTCAGAGTTCTTGAAAACAAACAGGATTACAAAATCTGTCTCTTCCCTTGATCTTATGTTGTGTCCTAGTTCTCATCCAAAAAATGACCACCATCCCTTTTGGCCTCTGTGAATTATATGCCCAAGTGAGGTGAGATGAATACCAGCAAAAGTTGATGAGTAAGTGAGTATTATGGGTCTGGATGTGGGTGCTGGAGATTGCAAATATTCTTCAGGAGAGCAGCTGCCAGAGCTAAGCATACAAAATGTGTCTCCTACACAAAAGAATGAGATTTTCAGAGAATCTGGGGGAAAACTCGACAAGTACATTTTGTTGCTGCTAAAAGAATTTATTTCTGCTGAAACCTATAACTCCTGGGTTAATAAAGTGAACTTTGATGGGACTAGAGGGAAATATGGGCTTCCCAGGAAAGTTAGTAGAAACTTAGATGCATTTCTAGAACACAGATTTATGGAAGTGATTGAAGCTGATAAGATCAAACCCAAGTTAACACTTTCCTTTGCCTTCCTATCACACGCTAAATAGACCCGCTGCCACAGTTGGCCCGCTACCAGTAAAACTAATGATGCCTGTAAACAATAAATTCCATAGAATCATCATGCTACACAATTAGTATCTCTTCATGTTGTTTTGCTTTGACGTTTGAAGGATTTTACAGGACCTATTATTATGATAAGCTTAACTGACTATGGCAATAGCCAATGGCTTGTCAGGTTTGACTGCTAAATCACAAGGCTAATGGAAAAAAAGACATAGAGAATCTGAGTTAGTCTAATCAGGTCTGTCCATTGAAGTCATTACCTTAATAAGAGTCTCCACAAACAGTAACAATGAAAGATCTTGAAAAGGCTGACTCTGCTCTAGTCCTAAAAGAATATGCACATACCCAGAATTCATTTATAATGGTCAAATGCTAAAAGAGGTGCATTCTTTATTCCTTCTGGCTCATATCACCATCATTAGTGCACTATCTAAATATATGCAAAGCAATAAGCATTTGTCATGTTCTTGTTAGAGGGATAGTCAATAGGCTGCAGGAAACTTGAACACAATGAAAAACAAGAGTTTAGCAGAGGAGATAATCATGTTAGAAAAGAATTGTCTGTCTCCGTTGGGATGGCAAACCCCTCAATATGCATCAAATCACACATTGCCTTCTTGAGACACTGCAGTATAGCTAAATGCCCTTTCTCTTGACACGTGAACAAAGGAGCCCATTCCAAAAGGAAAAAAAAAAAAAAAAAAAAAAAAAAAAAAAAAAAAAAAAAAAAAAAAAAAAAAAAAAAAAAAAAAAACCTGTTATGGTTGTATGATAGGAGACATATCATGTCATGGTCATGTGTTGGGTATATTTCCTTTCATTCCTCAGGGAGGGAAATGACAGCTCTCAGGAAAAGAGCAGGCCATGAGCTGAATGAATTGCTCTGATGAGACAGATGCAGTCTGTGGGCTTGAGGTTAAGCTAAGCAAGACAGGTCTAGAGCTACCACATTCTCTATTTCTCGTAAATTCAGAGCACGGATTAGTTTATGAAATTTAGGCAGCAAGTCAAAATTATCACCACCTCAGTGTTTTGTAATTTGAATGCTGAAATGCCTAAAATGCCTACATCTTTTTTAACTTGTTTTTCTCTCTGCTTCAGGCATAAGACCACAGCTTGCTTTTTTTTTTTTCATCTAAAACTCTCCTTTTCCATAGGAAGCATCCAAGTCCAGATTCTTAACATAGCATTGCTTCTTAACAATATGGCCAGCCCAGGCTTCTATTTCAATATCTTCTTATTTTTTCTCACTTAAGTCAGTGCTATCAGCAGGTACATTATTCAGATACTGGAAAGGTAAACAATGTTACTACATATAGATCGAAAGCCATAAATAGGAAAGAAAATAGGTTCATTTGTTTAACATATGTTATGTACATTCAAGAAAGTGTGTGTGTACATGACCATATATCAACTGACTCATGCAACCAGACACATTACTTCTTCCAAAATATCCATTGCAAAAGATATTTTTCATCTTTCTAGTTCATTCATTCTGTTCTCAACATAAATCAAACATCAGAGGCATTATTAGACAAAAATCTTTCAAACATGTTTCAAAATTAATTGACTAGGATGCCTGAAAATGAATGCTACATCTAAACACTATACACTGCTTTTTTTCCTGAGGACCTACTTTCTAAGGCTCTTGTCAGAAATTGGAATAATCATACAAAAAAAAAAAAAMCCCACAGTGTTTCAGATATTATATAATTACTGTATTTTAGATTGCATCTAGAAGCAAAATCTTTGTTTTAGGATAAACTGCAAAGCACTTGGACAGGAATATCTCCAGCTGACAATTAAACAGTCATTAACAAAAGAATACCAGTGATTTTTCATGAGCAAAAATCTTTTTCTAACCAATGAGTATTTCTTAGTCTCCAAATTACTTTAGTCCATAGAAATGACACATATCCAAAATAAAGCACTGAAAGGTTCTAGAGACAGTGCAAAATTGACTCTGTACAAATCAAAATTTACTATGAGCATTCAATAAAAAAATTAGAATTATTTTTATTTTATAATGAGTATATTATACTTCATCAATTCTTAGCTCTGAATTGAAACAGACTGTGTAACTTTACTACAGAGGAGGATTGGCTTTCACAAAGCTCTGTCTACTCTACAAGTTTTTTTGAGACAGGCTTTAAAAATGATAAATCAGGGAGATATAATCTCTTGGAATTAAATCATCACACCTACTAGCTTTCTAATGTCCTCTCTATGAGCAGTGTTGAAAAATGTGCATGCGTCTACCTTGAAGAAAACATGCTTTGCCTAAATAACTTTATTCAATTTGAACAATACCCTAATTAAATGTTTCTTTCTCTGCTAAAACATGTTTACATAGCTGTCCAAAAGAACCTTGAAATATACAAAAGTATATGATAACGAATTCCTATTATTTACAGGAAAAAAATAGGAAATAATATATTCAAAATTACAGGTATGGAATTTCTTCAAAAGCCATATTTGGAAAAAACATCGTTATGATTTAATAAAAAGTGTTAATTTATCATTTGTTTAATTGATACTACTAATGTGCCTGATTGAGTACACATAAGAGACAGAACAAATCTCTGTCTTGTTCTGTTTTTCCCAAGTTACCAGTTTCATAAAAATGGAAGAGGAGAACCTCAGTTTTATGAATTAATTAGGTTGTTTCCATTCAAAGCATTTTTCAAACAGACTGTACTGAAAATTTCCGTGAATCAAGCATCTTGGGCCTGAAGTCGACAAAACATCTAATTCATGTTATAAACCAGACTGTATAAGTAAATGCCCATTATAACTGAATTTCAGATCTGAGTCAAATCTTACATATTCAGAACTACAATATGCTAGTGACAGAGGAAAGTCTTGTTTATTGAGATACAAAGTAGAATCTAAGAAACTCATATTACAGTGGAAGGTAATCTAAATTGCTTTCACAGAATTTCTACTACTTTCAAGTAATAAAAACGTTACACTCTACTCTCTAAATAAAATCTTAGTTGCTATCGACAGTTAGTATGAGATTCAGTCAGAACCACCAAGCTGTGAAAATAAGGCCCAACTTCTGTTGTTTTTGTTGATACATTTGGCATCCAATCATGAAAAACAATGTCCATGTCACTAAAATGGCCTCCAGGCATTCAGTATATCTACATTGAGGTTAAACATCTATGTGAAGATGTGACAGCACACCTTATAAAAGATATTATTGAGTAATATAGACTTTCTGTAATAACCAAACAGTAAAGAATATAGCTTTTTAAAGGTCTCCCCATGGCTGATCTCATGACTCAAAGATGAGAGACTGTGCTGCAAGCTAAGTAATAAAATCTGGTGGATACTGTGGGCTAGCTTGTGACAAATCATATCAAAGTATTATTAAAGAAGGAACTTGAGACCTAAGACTATTATTGATTCTTGACAGAATTTCTTATAAATAAATGTTGCAATCTGATCCTGGACTCCCAAGGCCCTGGTAGAATTCTGACTATTATGGGGCAGGTTGCAAAACAGTAACATTATATTAGTGAAAGTTGAAGAAGCGTTTTCAGCATCAAACAGGTAGCAAGGGCTAAAAAGACCAATAAGAAACTGTTTTTTCACAGGCCTCCTACATCTTTAGCTGCAGTTTACTGCTTAAAATGGCAAAACAATTTTTGAGCTTATAACAGGGCTGTGAAAGTGTTAGTGGATTGAATCTGCGACCCTTTAGAGCACTAAGGACACACCTCCATTAGTGTCCATATTCCTGCTCTGAAGAGGCTGATACAGTCAACTGAAATGACAGGGTGATAAATATAAAACCACTATCATCAATAAGACTGGAATGTAAAAGCACTTAGTTTCAGCCTAAGTAACTCACAGAAAGTTTGGTTTCGAGAACCAATGTATCATCCATCACTACTCTGCCTTCTGTTGACAAAGTAATTGTAAGATATCTAGAATGGAGGCTCAATATGAACTGACATTTTTGAAAGGAGGAATTGTGTGCTACACTTACTCATTAAATGTATTTTCCTGCACTAAAGATGTTTCCTTTTTTAGTTTATGTATGAAGAACTTTAGCTGAAGTTCCCCTGACACACTGACTTTGCTTTGAATAGCACCTATGTTCATTAACATAAAACCTGAAAGAAAATAATTTTAATGCGGCTTTTTTAACACTTCAAAAGCCTTTAACAAATTGATCGAGCACAATTATGTATTCTAAAGGGAATTATAAAGAGATCACACAGGGTTGAAAAGTTCTGGTTAACAAAAAATATCCTAAGTAAAAACAGGCATACTATGTGGAATTTGATGCACAGTGAATAAAGTAATACAGTTTTATATATATATATATATATATATATATATATATATAAAGAAAGCCTCTCTCTCTTTCACTGTAGACACACAATTCTTCCATGCATTGTTTAGTGCATACAAAATACCATGTTAAGTTGATAATGGAAAAAGCAACTGTAGGAGTCAAGACAGTGAGAAATTAAATGCAGCTAAATTACCAGGCCTCTTATTAGCCCAACTGGTGAGTCTAAGTAGGAACCCGAACAACCACTCAGTACGAAGATAACATCAACTTTTAAATATTTGGGAGGGAATAAATCTCATAATCATGGCACTCTTCTGTTAGCTAAGGACATAATAATACAGATGTTTTTTCAAAGTCTTCATGCTAACAGTAATTGCTCTGAAACCCTATAAACTGCAACAACCACCCCTGGCAGCCTGGCAGGTCGGCTGATATTGCACAGCTACCAAATGGGAAGCAGACTCAGATCTGCAGATACCTCCATTGTTGTTTCTCCTCTGTATTTATGGGCCTGAACTTAGACCTGTGTATTTGAAAAGTAMATTTTAGATGGTGGCATTGTGAAGACACACAACTAAAACTCAGCCATCTTGGTTCAGCATAAAAAAAGAGAATGCAAAATGGCAGTAAGGGGCAATCCAGGGCTCCAAAGCTCCCTCCTTTTCCCTGCCCCTGAATCTCCAGCCTTTTTGTCTCCCTTTTCTGCTGAGGGTGCTGAGGCCGCACCGACCGATGGGAGCGGGATGGGGCAGCCAGATGTGCCCAGCCAAAGAGATGGGTGAGGAGGATTTGCCCTGAAGGCTGTGGAGTCTCTTCCCCATAGCAAGAGATTTTCACTGGCTGGTGTCACTGCTGATTGCTTTGTTTATCCCTCAAATGACCCCTCCAATGCGCTTTTCTGGAGAGGCTGTGAGGGATGTTTACTTGTTTGAAACTCCTTGAGCTCTGTTGAAGCGTCATTAAAACAAAAACCCAACCCAAAGCCAACCCAGCCTAGTGCCAAGCTAGCTACAGATATGATAAAATGAGTATGATTGAAGTTGAGATTTCAAACAACAAATCTGTATGTCGATAAATATAGTGATCAGGACGAGTGAGAAGTGTCAGACAGAAAAACCTGTTGCAATGTTTGCTGCTGCCAGCACATACAAAATAAAGCTGAGGAGAGATTGCTGAAAATTTCTTAGGGAATTCTACAGAGTACTACGGCTTGTCACAGAGGCTATTTGCAAGGGAGGATCATTTGGGTGAAGAATTCCTCTGAACAGCAACATGCCCAAGCAACAACAGCAACATCACACCTCCTGCAAGACACATGCTTCTTGCATCTCCAGCCATGTAGGAGCACAAGTGCTGAGTCCTGCTCTCCTGCTTGTCATCCCAAGACACACGGGCAGCTTGGGCAGGTCCTGACCTCTCTCAGCACACACTTTCTGGTTTCTCCCACCTCATATCCATTTCCACACCCTTTTTTTCAGACAGACACCATTGTTTGAAAGCGGCAGGCGGGGCCAGGCTCTGAAACAGATACCCCAACAGTTTGGGTTAACACCTTCTCTCCCTCACTGTCCTCTCCTCCCCACGCTCACATGTCCCTTGCAGACAGATGTCCTAGCAGAGCCAAAACGTCAAGAGGCAGCATGGTCACAGATAAGGAACTTCATAAAGAAGTCTCATTCTAATGGAAAAAGTCTGCAGTTACATTCCCGTCGTGTGAGCACAGACCTCGCTATTGAAGTAGGAAGCACCATCAGATTTTTAATCACTGTTTACTTTAATTAAGCGCAAGGTGCTAATGTATTCAGATACTAAATGCCAGTAACTCTTTGTCTAAATAAGGCAATGCCAAGTAATGGCATTCAGGCTACCTCTGGGCAAGTTAGTATTAAAAACATAGCTGATTTTTTTCTGCTTTTCTCGGTGATGTGGAAATGACAGCAGAAATGTTAAAAGGACAGCCAAGCTCTGTCTGCACCCCACTCTAGTTAAGGTAGGTAAAAAGTACAAATAGACACATCTGAAAAATCCAGGTAGAGAAGAGCAGGTATCGCATGGGCATCTGAAGGTCAGAGAAGTTATGGGATTATGAAGAGTAAGCAGATAGGACTTTCAGACATTCATCAGGAAATGAAATGTAGGAACAATTGCAGCAAAAAAAGAAAATAGGGAAAGACTGAAAATTGGACATGTTGCCAGGAAGTAAGGAGGAAAAGYGGGATATCAAATTTATAGGTCTTTCAGCTCTTCAATGAAGAATCTGGAGAAGGTAAAATGTCATCTTCATTAGTCCCAGTTGACTTGCAAATTTTATTGCCAGATGGGACCATTATTGCCTGACCAAATTATAATCATGTCAGACTTGTACTTGTTCCTTGGATCCAGGAAAATGATCCTAAATCCAGGCAGAGCTCTCCTGCCTTTCAGAGCTGCAGAGCACACGATCTGGAACAGGATTCAAGTCTGTCTTTGAATCTTTGAAACACAATGTTGTGCACATTTGTTACTCCAGCAGACTTCATCCTGTGAACCTCAGTTCTATGTTGCTCTTCATTACTTCCTAACAAATCTGTAAAGGATTTTTTTTCGATTCACCTATAATTCCAGGAAAAATGGACAATGGGAGAGAATTTATTTTGGATTGGTCTGAAAACAAAATAGAAAGTAAAATACTCAGCCAACCAGAAAATCAGATGTTTGTTTTAGGTCACATGAAAATTTTATATAACATTTCAGCACTAAAAGACTATTTTTTTCCTCATACAAGGATTTTTCTTAAAAGAAAAGGTTATTTATAAAAAAAAAGTTTTGAAAATATTCTGACTTTTTAAAAAATGAGCACTTCTTGACAAGCTACTCTGGAACAAAAAACAATGTAAGCCAGAAGCATTTGTTGATATCATTAAATCTGGACTTTTCAATGGTGAATAGGGGAGAAATGCTGAAGTATATTTCCAGGCTGATTCATTCGTTTCTTCTTTGCACTGTTTCAGGAACAGAGGCAGAGGTTGCAGAAATTACATTTATTCCAGGAAAAATACTGAAACAACAACAGTGATGGTAGTAATTCCCAGATGGACATAGGACATTATATTGCTGCTGGCATAGCTTTCTGTTTGCAGGTGCAGAAGAATCCTCACTCGCAAAGAAATCAGATCATAGAATCATAGAATGCTTAAGATTGGAAGGGACCTCTAGAGGTCATCTAGTCCAACCTCCCTGCACACACAGGGTCTCCTAGAGCATATGGCATAGGGTGGTGTCCAGGYGGGTTTTGAAGATCTCCAGAGAAGGAGACTCCACCACCTCTCTGGGCAGCTTGTCCCAGGGCTCTGTCACCCTCACTGTTAAGAAATTCCTTCACAAGTTCCTGTGGAACTTTTGGAGCTTCAATTTGTGGCCGTTTCCTCTAGTTCTATCACTGGCCACCACTGAGAAGAGGCCAGCCCCATCTTCCTCACTCCCTCCCTTGAGGTACTTATAGACACTGATGAGGTCCCCTCCCAGCCTTCCCTTCTTCAGGCTGAAGAGGCCCAGCTCCCTCAGCCTTTGCTCATAGGGCAGATGTTCCAGGCCCCTAATCATCTTTGTGGCCCTGCGCTGGACTCTCTCCAGCAGCTCCACGTCCCTCCTGCACTGGGGAGCCCAGAACTGCACACAGTACTCGAAGTGTGGCCTCACCAGGGCTGAGTAGAGGGGCAGAATCATCTCCCTCGACCTGCTGGAGACGCTCTGCTTAATGCACCCCAAGATCCCATTGGCCTTCTTGGCCACGAGGGCACACTGCTGCCTCATGGTCAACTTGTCGTCCACCATGACGCCCAGGTCCCTCTCTGCGGGGCTGCTCTCCAGGAGGTCGGTCCCCAGCCTGTAGGCGTGTCTAGGGATATTCCTCCCCAGGTGCAGGACCCTACACTTGCCCTTGTTGAACTTCATGAGGTTACTCGCCGCCCAGCTGTCCAGTCTGTCCAGGTCCCTCTGGATGGCAGTGCAGCCCTCAGGGCTGTCAGCTATTCCTCCCAGTTTGGTGTCATCAGCAAACTTGCTGAGGGAGCACTCTATCCCTTCATCCAGGTCGTTAATGAACAAGTTGAACAGGACTGGACCGAGGACTGAGCCCTGGGGGACACCACTAACCACAGGCCTCCAGATCACTCAATACAGATTATTTCAGCATATTCTCATTAATGGAAAGCTCTGTTACAAAGAAGCTATCCTGCTGAAAACACTTTTTTCTTCCCAGGCCATATAATCACAAAGAACAAGAAAATAATTCTCCTTGGCTGGGACAAGATTCAGAAACGGGTGCCTAACTCCCTTAGACATCACAACCTGTAACAAGAGATAGAGGCTCACAGGAGCGTGTTTCATTTACAGATAAAAGCAGAAGAGGCTGGATGTAGTTTTCATTTCAACAAGAGCTTTGTTGTGGTTACTCTGCTGATGAGAATCTGTGATACTTTGAAACATTTAGCCCTTGAGAAAGAGTAGCAGAAGACAAATCATGCGAAGTGTGGTAAGGAATAGTAAAAGATGGAACAATTCTTCGAGCTTGAACATGTTTTACTATATTTTCATCTCTGTTTGGCCAGGTGGTAGTTGAAACCCATTAAATGAAAAGCTGCGTGGGAGTGTAACGCTATGCTGCAGTTGCACTTTGTGCATACGCGTCTTATCTTTTCAGGAACTTATTCCAGATGTTGCGGTAGAAGAAAATAAAACAATTATCTTGCTCATGTTTTAAGATAAGCTCTCAGCACGTCTGGAAAATATTTTAATCTGGCCTTCCAGCTCCTTCAGCAAATTCTCTCTAAAGTTGCTTTTCTGAAACTGTTTATGCCCCATTATATTTCTCTGCTGTTTGATGTGTGTAAGAAATTCAGCAAATATGCTTTAAAAATTAAAATGTATCAATATTTACTAGTAAATTTTTTTAGGGTTTTACTGTAGTAAAATGTGGCAGTAGACCATTGTAATGTAGCAGTAGATAATTAAGGAAAAGCTCTTATGATTTTAATTTACCAGTGCCTTCTGATATATAGATTACAAATTGAATTTTAAAATAAAGAACATTCACTTTAAATCTTTAAACTGGAAAATGATCATTTTAACATCATTCAATATTTATCAGCCTGTGGGTCAGCTTCTGCTTGTTAAGAATAGAGGGAAACAAAATCTGGCGAGATCTTTCAAAAGCAGGAGAATTATTCCAGCAGTATTAATTTTCCAGGGGAGACCTACAGAATGCACAAGGGATGGTGGGCCTGAACAGAGAAGCAGCATATCTGCAGGACAATACAGACCATTTGCTCCTTACAGAGAGCTGCTGGAAAGAGAGCATTTTTAGGAAGCAGATTTACCTGATGTGCTCTTTCTCGACGGGGCAGGGCAGGGCGAAGCAGCGTGACAGAGAGCTGTCACCTGCAGCAGCTGCCTCGCCAAGGTTTTGCCCATAACACAGAGACCTCCCACTTTCCTCAGTGATCAGCTAGGGACCTGGACACTTCTCCTGCTGATGCCTCTTGTCCCTTGTCTCCTGCCCCTTTCTGCAAGGGTAGCACACTCAGTACCAGGACTCTGCTCCCTTCTCTTCCCATTTTGGTCTTGTTTATTCAGCTGCAGCGACAAACACACATTCCTGGTGCTAAACGGCCACTCTGAGCTCAGCATTGCCCCAATGATACATGAAGCCACAAATCTTGCTGAATTGTCCTTCTTTTTTCCTGCCTAGGCCCACTTCAGACTTTTTTTCCTAAACATCCTGATTGCATTACAGAAAATGTCATATCTCCTTTAGCTTACAAATTCTCAGTCAGAGAACTCAAGCAGTCACTTTAATGTAATGTAATGTTAAATTTTTAAAAATACATGTTCACAAATTCATGTTATACACCCATTTGCTTTTTAAGAGTAATTTCAAAATACTGTTATGCCCTGACCAATTTTATTAGTACTTCTCCCCCCTTTCCTACCATCAAAATTTACATCTGTACAAAGACTACACCCTCCCTCTTAAGGGATTACTTTTCATCTTGATTCATGCATAGAATATGCCTTCTAACTCTATCCAGTGTAAATAAGGTGTAAAATAATCAAAGTACCATCATGACCTGACAGCAGAAGCCTTTTGATGAATAGGGTTTTAAGTAGGATTATCATGTGACATTTCCAAACTACATTATATTTGAGTCATATACTATTGCATTAAATTCCTCTATCATGCTGGATTTGTATATTTAGCAAGTTATCACTGTTTTCCTTTGTGGTCATGTTTATACAGCAATTGCAATCGAAAGCACCAGAAGTACCAAAAACAAAATAGAGCAGAGGAAGCATTTTCTACTAATGAAGAGTCTGCGTCTGTTTTTATTATGATATTTACTCCTCTCTTTAGCCCTGACAACATTCTTGGATTTGTTCACAGCACCAGATACAAATACAGTTCCTAAATATTTTATAATTCAGAGTATGAGATATGTTGAAAAAACAAGCAGCATAACTACACACGAGCTAGGCTGGAAGAAATGCCTCTCGCTTCCCTCCTGTCCTAGAATCCCATTCACAGGAGTCAAATTCTTTTTAATCTCTAGCTTCTCCCCAAGTTTGTTAGCGATCTACAAATGTGCAATTTTCCCCAGCGTGTGACAGGCCCTGCACATGCTGCCTTCACAGCACGTTTAGAGCAGCAAACTGACATTTAGGTGGAATGGTAGCCACGCTTTCACTAAAAAAGCAACTGCATACTTCCAAAAGTGGGGAGTTTAGGAGAAAGTGGCCAGTGTGAGAGGGCAAACACAAGGACTCATCTAGTCTCATGCACACAGAAAGGTGTATGACCATCAACTGCAATTTGACAGTTGTCCTCCTGACATCTGTCTGCTATTCTGTCTTGGGTTGCTATTCTGAGAGATGAAAAAAGCTCTCTTCACCACTGGAATGCATCAGGTTGTACCAACACAGGTTATTAACAAACAGATTTCCCAGAGGAAGAAAGAAACCATCCCAGGGCTTTATTTCACTCAAAAAAGCTCATCCAGCTAGAGCGCAGCAGCAGGAGGAAGAACAGAGAAGGGAAGAGAGCGGTACGCAGAGAGGTGATGGCAAAGCCCGTATGGTAACGGACTCGATGCAGCGCTCCTAAGGCTGCTGCTTCATCCCACCCAGAAGGTAGCAAATGCCCCAGTATTACTCCGCCCCTTACACGGGATTATTGGGAAGCAGAAGTACAGCAATACAGCACTTCCCAGTCAGTAAATGTCCCATGCAAACAACCCTCTCAGCAATTTTCATTCAGACTCTTGCCCTCTGCTGTGGTTCAAAACACCCCTGCTCTTCCACGTAATATGCCACACAGATTCCTAACTAAATTCCTAACTGTTGTCTTGACCTCTTCCACACTGAGATGATTCTGTCTGCTCTCCACACACAGAAAAAGGATATTTAAAAAATAAAATAAAAAAGAAATCAATAGCTCTAAAACACTTTATATACTCTCTATCCATTTACCCTTTCTCTATCAGAGTAGGGACTAACCAGTCTCCACAGATCTCCTCCAACCTCATCCCTTCTGTGAACAGACTGAGAGGATTGTGGCCAGAGAGGAGCCTTAATTGCTCACCACAGTTTAGGAATAAAAGAAAATAGCCCAGTGATGTAAAGTATTACAGTTCAACTGATATCAAAAAGAGAAACATTGCTTAAAACAATGTTTTTTAAGTTAACTGTATATTCTAAATCATAACCATCCTATCTACAGAATGAAGGCTGATAATTTATCAAGTGTTAAATTGCATCTGAGTTATTCTAGAACATTAAAGTTCATTTTGAAGCATTCTGTTCTAAGCAATGATTTGCCATAGCTAGGTTTTAGCAGGGGAAAAAAAGTGGTACTGGGCCTCTTGGCTCTGGCTGTAAATATAACAATAATACACTGAAAACACAGCAGAGTCTCCCACCTTAATAAAACTATTTCCAGTTCAAATGAGCATAATCACGTCCTAGACTGGAATACTTTAATATCACAAGGGATAAGGAAAATATTTAGAAGAATACAGTAATGAAGAGGTTAAACCTGATTGTAATTAGATTTCAGTATGCATGGTCATGTGGCTAATAGTAAATTTTCCTTGATTAACTGATCCTGTTTGTTAAGAGCTCCTATTAACATTAGCACACTCTGTGTTGGCTGTAGAGACACACCATGGACCAGTGCAAGATTAATGAAGGCAGGTACGCATGCTGATTAGAATGTGGCAGTTTAATAAACTCTTCTAACATTAAATTATTTAATGCATTCATGCTCATGTAGGCTATTCGATGGTCAGCTTGACCACCTATGTGTTAATATTGGGAATTGAAATGCAGAGGATGGAAGAAATATAGTTGTGGATGAGGTAATTAGCTCTCATGTCTGATAAATGGGGCAATACCTATGTGTATACATGTTTTAGCACATCACAAATGGTGCTTTCATTAACTGGAATCTCTTGCTGAAAATTTTCTGAACGTTTAGTTTGATTTTGATACCATAAACAATTCAACTAACTACTCTAGCCAGCGTCTGCATAATATTTGAAAGAAATTTAAAGCAAACTATAGTGATAAGATGCATGGTTAATATATAATATAAAAATTATCTTTGAAGCTTCACTATCATTTGGAGTGTATTTACTTATCCAAAACGTAGACAATGTTTAGTAAATATTATTTGAAAAGTTATGTGCAGCAGACTAATACTTGTTTTGTCCTGTGTATTCCCTTTAGAGTCTCTGCCAACTGCTAACTTTGTAGGAAAGAGATGAGTGGTATTCCACTTTGTTATGGGCCAGCGAGTCCTGTGTTATGTACTGGGTTGACTCACATTAAAAGCAACATAGAACAACAGCAATGTGCACATGTCCTACATAAATTTCATCTTCAGTGGTGTCCAAAGCATGACAGCAGGAGTGCTGATGGCTAACTGGACAGACCTTCTGCCCAGCCCTTTTTGTTGATATCTGGATCTCTTTTCAGACCATTTAGCAAATCTACATAAATGATGGGGATGGCCAATTGCCTTCAATTCAACACGATGTCCAGCTTCAAAATACAACCTTGCTAAAGTWGTTTGGTGAATAAGCACTTTACTTATTGACTGTGGTCTTTGTCCACTCATTTACAGTAAGCCACTCATTTTAAATGGTTTTTGTAACATTTTAAAGATCAAAATGATGTGAAATGAATAGCTTTAGTCCTGATGAGCTATGTTAAGTGGCTTAATTAGCCAAGCTCTTATGTCACTGCCCATAGTGCAACCTGACATTTATGAAAACATCCACATCACCTCAGGCCTAGAAAAAAATAACCTAAACATAAACCTACCAGCCAGTACAAGGGCAGAAACTGTGTCTTTCCTGATAATGCAGCATGGGTGGGGAAGAAAAAGAGGATCTGTTGGACAACAGAAAGGGAACATGATTCTGCAGCCCTGCAGGCAGGCCTTGATGCGGAAAAAGGGAATCATAGTTTCCTGTCCTTGTTAACTTTTTAAAATTTATTTCATAATAGTGCATAATAGTTTGCATAAAGTGTGCAAACTACCAAACCATTTCTGCAAGCAGGGACCAGAACCTAGGAAATTGCTTTCCCAGGAGAGTATTTGATCCATTTTCGTCACATTTACTCCCTGCCTCAAACTGCAACTTTTTCTTTCACTTTCACTGAAAAGGTTAAAATATATTTTTTGACAGGGTTTTCTACTAGAATTGCCATACAGACCAGCAAACCAGAGACCAGTGTTTAGAATACCTCGAAGAACTGCTGTGTAGGGRCCTGCAGCTCAGCAGGGTTGTGCAGAGCTTGCTGCTACATCGCAGCTGCGTTCCCCGAGTACTGTGTGCTGTTTCCCTCCTACTGCCTCCAGAGAGGATACCTGGCAGTGTTTTAAGCCCAGGCTCAAGTACTCATGACCTGTTTTGGTGTTATCACCTTGAGGATTTGATGTGTCTTTCAAAGTGGCTTTTAATCCAGTAGGGGAATGAATCACTGCCGAGTTTCCTGAGACTCTCCTGAGCCCAGGGCTCAGGGCAGCCAAGGCTTTTGCCAGGCCTGGATATCCCTGTGGAGCGTGGCCAGCCTGGATGCCGTAACTGGGCTCCTTACATTGCCTACTATCTCAGGCTAGCTCCGCTGGCAACCTTCATCACCAGGTGATGTATTTCACAGAATTGCCTATCATCAATTTTTTTCTGTATTGAAGCTATCAAAAGACACTAAGTTTCAAGCTACTTTCTTGGATCAAATGGAGTGAAATAATTTTACATCTGTATTTGCTCTTAAAAAWTATAATAAAAATCTGTCCAGGTCTTCATTCTCAGGAAGACAGACTTCAGGAACTTCCTTCCCTCTCCTTGCAATACATTTTATTTCAAAATCTACCTTTTCTGACTTGACTCTCAAGGGATCACGCTGGATTTCATCTATATTTCACATGCTCTCCCTCTGGGCAATGTCTGTTCCCACCGAATACAGCTCTGCAGCATGCCAAATTCTGCTCTCATTGTGGTCAGGAAAGGATGTGGAGGAAGAAGGCTGGTAGTTCAAGAACTGCATGGAGAACCATTCCAGATCACAGGAAGGACAAAACTAGGCTGGAGGGAGAGGATCAAGGATACAGAGCTAAAGACAAGAAAAACAGAGCTGGGAAGACGCAAGATGACATTAGGAAAAGTAGATGGATGCAAACTCAGAAGGAAAAAAAAAAAAAAAAGACACAAGACTTATACGCTTGCAACTTGATTTAATTCCTGTCTCTGGCTCCTGAGCACTTGTTGGAATACATGCACTGCATGACCTGGCAGAGGAGGCCCCAGGCTGTGGAAAAGGGTGTCTGGATTAAAGGGAACTTTCCCTACAGATCCATTCAGAGAGGCCATCGGAATGGAAGGAAGACCCATTGTTAGGGCCGATTCACAGATGCCACACCTGTGAGGGCAGGCACCACATGTTGTAAGGATGAGCATCCTGAGCTTTGCTCATTTGTCTCACATGGACAGATCTGAAGATAAGGAGGGATGTCAGGATTAATGGGAGCCATTGCCAGAAGAACAGCCTACATCTTCCTAAACTGCTTCCTTTAGCTTGCAAAGGTTTTGACTGTTCACATTCTCAGATGCAGATTTCTGTAACAGAATTGAAAGGTGTGTAGTATTGTACTCTCTGACAAGCCTAGGATCCTGAATATCACAAAGACACAAGAACCGCATTGCATTAGGTAGTTTTTCTGAAGTTGCTGTATTCATTCCTGTGCTTGTCTAATCCTCTCTTCTCTCTCTTCTGTAATCTCTCCAAGTCCCCCTCCAATGCCCCTCCAATTACATTTCTTTGCTGCCCATCATGTCATCATTCGTAAGATACTAGGTTTGGATTAGCACTAAATTCGCTTAAGACTTTCAAAGGCTCCACCTGGGTATAAAGTAAGCTCAAACTTTAATTATTTCTGCCCAGCTGATACCAGTTTTTCTTTCCAGCTAAATACTTGTGTTTCAGAAGACCAGACCAGCTAGTTTTTACCTGCTGAGCATGGGCTAGCAAGTGTGTATGAAAAGCTCCCTGAACAAATGAGTGTTCATATTTAAGAAATTAAAGATAAATTGTCTTCTTGGTTCTTTGAAATGAAAGCTCTTTAATAGATTGCTCTTCTCACTGGAAACACGGACATGACTTGCCAACTGGGGAGACTGAATCAGAGCAGGTTTAACTTGCCATCCTGATTCTGAAGGTATCACTTTACTCAAAAATCATGTACTGCACAGAATTACTTAGAATAATACCAAGTAGCCCCTAAAGATAGCTTTTATCTTTTTTAATCAGAAACACCTCTTTTAGAAACATCGATAAACGAGGGAAAAAGGAAGGAGAGCTCTGAATCCATTTACACTGTACTTGCTTATAAGCGTACAGTGTCTCACCTGCAGAAACACAATTGAGTTTTATCATGTAAAATTCAGTAGAATTTTAAGGGTACATTTCTGCACAATATTTTTAGGATTAAGAAATGCAGCTTCTCATTTCTCATGTGTTAATGGGGTATCTCCCTGTGATGAAAGGTCTGCACACTACCTAGAAAGCAACAGCAACATGCCCTAGCAATGCAACTTGGTGTTTTCGGTCTTGACTTGTGGTGATTTTCTTAAGCAGATGACATATTTTTCACGAGTAGCTGCTGCACAAACAGCTCTGTTACCACACAAACGCCGCTGGACTCGGTGAGCTGCCCCACTCTCAGTGGCAGGGAGATCCAAGCTCTTGTTCCAGCCGCCCCGCTGCCACATGCTGCCACACGCTAGGCCCTCCGGGAAGACCCGCGGCCGTGCCAGTACCAGAGACGCGCTCCCAGGGCCCACCCTCCAGCCGGCTTGGCTGGAGCTGGGACCCAGCGCTCTGCTTGGGAGCACAGGCAGGTTGTGCTCCCCCGCCCAGCACTTCCTTAGCTGTGCTAGGCTTGACTCCCATCATCTCTAAGAGCTGCTTAGATTCAGCATAGACTTTGGATAGATAAGGATTGGATTTGGATTATTGTATTTCAAAAATGAAACCTCCTTGATTTTTTGTCTTACTATCTAAACTATTGTTTTCTTTATTATATGTCAGGAAGACTTTATAGCTTAATCTGACCTCAACATTAGTCTAAATATAATAAGCTTAATAACAATACAACCAGGCAAATCAATCAGGTCACATGCAGGAAAAACAAAAGATAACTTCATTGCAGTGCCTTACAAGAACTAAATCCGAGCAATGACACTCAATACTTCTTTTTTTTCCCTGATTTCCTTTAAAAAACACACAGGGACACTGGGATATAAATGTAACCTGCTTTGGGTTTGTTTGTTTATTTTCTTACTTGTTTTTAATGCTGCCTCTCCTGCCTATTTAAGTGCAACTACCTGGATCAAACAGATACATAATTTGCGTCCCAAGAGCACATACCCTTGCTTTATTAATCTGGTTAGCTTTTACAGTTGGTTTTCCAGGTCAAGACCCTGAGGGGAGCCTCTTTAAAAGAATGCTCTTTGTTGGCTTACAAATGACAGCGCCGTGCAGTTCCCTCCTCCGGCTCTCAGCAGGAGAGGCCAGCTTGGTTAGGAAGCACCAGCTGGGCTGCTACCTGAAGAGCGCTCACTCTTCCCACCGGTCTGCAAAGGACCGAGACTCACGGGTGCCTCTGCTCCGGGGATGGGCCTGGCTCTCAGGTACCCGGCCATTCCCGAGAATGCAGCCACAGGCCAGCTGACAGATTTTTTGATAGAAAGAAAATGTGTAAGTTCCAGCTGCAGACTGAGGATATTTTAGGGGAAAAAAAAAAAAAAAAAAGAGGGACATATTTATCTTGTTCTCTTCTCTTTTTTGTGATGTTGGGTGCATAGCTGACACAGCGACAGACCTACCATGGCAATATAGTCCTAAGGGTGGTTTTTCTACGAGAAGATTTTGAGAAGTATTATAAATAGCCCCTAGTAAGCACTCGTAAAGAACACCTAGTGCGTTATATATTTAGACTTGTATAAATTTCCAGTGTGATGTGCAGGGATTAGCCGGACAACTACCATCAGTAGTAATGGCAGTTCTGTCTCTGAGTTCCTGGGCTTGACATTGAAGATTACCCTCAAGTATTAGATTTCAGGAGTAACCTGAGCTGCACGGTGTACCTTCCTGCTCCTCTTCCTGTTTTTTTGTTTTTTTTTTTTTTTTTTTTTTTTTTTTTTTTTTTTTTTTTCAATTTCTTGAAACCAAAAAGTTGCTTCAATTCTTTTTAAAGGTGTTTCAAAGGCACCTTTTTAAAGGTGCCTCCTTCTGGAGTCCATTTCAACTGGTAACCTGACTTTGAGGAATGAACATATTAATAATAACATTTATTATTGGACAAAAACCCTAGATCAAAAGAGCACTGCTCCTGTACAGTCGAGCAAAGTTAGGAAACATGAGAACTAAGGTGGCTTATTGTGGCTGTAAGCATGCAAGCTTGCACTAACACTCATATAACTTTAATTCATCCCTCTTCGATTCATGATTTACAACACAGCTTTAAATTTCAGGATTATGTTATCAATTTTTCCCATAGGAAGTGTCCTGGGCAGATGGTGCTCAGCAAATGAGCAGGCCAGGTAGGCACTATTTTTGTGTTACCCTCACTGTTCAGAGGGTTGTCCCTCTGGTTTTCTCAAAATATACTCTCTTCAAATCTTATTCTACAGAACAAAGACTTTTCATTTACTTTCCAGGTAGTCTATTACCCTCCTTGGTATAGCATCTGAACATTTCAAAAACCTTAATGAATTTATTTTCAGAATATCCCTTTGATTCATTTAATTGTAAACAATTTTACAAGTGGCAGCTGAGGCACAGAGCTAATAAGGTTAAAAATATCTTTTCATCTTGGGCTTTCTCAGATGCTTAACACTGTTTTTTCTTACTATTAAGCATTAGGCAACAACATTTTTGTTCAAGTGTATTTCCTATTGACCTATCACAGTTCTGAAGCACTTCACTGAAAGAGAGCATCCTCTGTGGGACACCCAAATAATGAAAGCAAACTTCTTTTGTGTCAACTAATGCAAATGTAACACTGTTGCCATTGGCAGCAGCAAAGGTTGTGTTTAAATTTAAGGGAATTACAACAAACACCCAAGTCACAATAATGAAACTAGAGAAAAAAAAAAGTACTCTGGAGCTCAGACAATTTTCTGACTTGCAAAGCAGCAGCTTAACAACACATATTTTCATTAAAGGTAGAAGACAAAGCTGTGCTCATGTTCATAAGCAGGGTATGACAGTGACTAATGTAAAAAACTGTAACTTCACACTTCATGCTCTTTTTTCCTGTAGAAGTCAGTGCGAGGCCAGCAGGTTGTTCTTCCCACCCGTCTCCGCTATTACCTCTCTGGGAAGGCTACACGGATGGCTGACAGATGAGGACCCTTTCCTGGGTCTCTGACGCTCTCCTGGAGCACACCGGCGCTGAGAGCCAGCGCATTAGAGGGCGGCCCTTTCCTTCCCTGCCCTGTCCCCTCAAGCAGGACATGCAGACACCCAGCAGGCCCAGGCCCCTGTCCATTGCGATCACTAGAAACCCTTCTCCTGTGAGACAAGGATCCTGTGAAACAGATCCTCCTGCAGGATCTCTTTCCCTTTGAGGACACATGTGCCTTTTAGCACAAGGGCCATTTGAACATGATAAAACACCACACACAAACCCCACATTTTTCAGGATGGAAAGAGCTTGTTGCATATCTATCTTCTCTTTCCTCTCATCTCTTGGTTGCCCCAGCACAGGAATTCTTGGAGCAGAGCAGGAATGTGACATTTTTGCTCTTACTTTAGGCCTCAGTTGTCTGGTGTTCTTAAAAAAGATTTCTCTAGTCTAGCAGACACAGGATGAGAACCCAGGTCTTCAGGATAACATTCAATTGCCATTAGATAAAGGCATTTTCGTTACACACTTTGCAGCCTATGCAGATAATTCAATGGAAAACAGCATCTATCACCGCACAGCTCTAAGAGCAGGCCTGCTCCCATGTGCCAAAAGAGGTCTTCTGGGGAAAGGCCTAGGCTCCTTTAACTAAAAGCTCTGTCATAAGACATATGCAGAGGGGACTTCCATTAGGTACTTGACTTTGCAATTTAAATTTAAGCGTGTGCCTGTGTGTGTAACTCTGTAGATTTTAAAAACACAAAGTCCAAAGCAGAAGTAAAGAGATTCATTATATGGAATCATGTTGGAATTTGCATTCCCCTCTTGGGAAGTCTGGACTCGGTGCTCACAATACAAATCTCTACAAGCTGAACTAACGTGCAAGCAATAGTAATAGTCCTCACCAGCTCTGGGAGCCTCCCTGCTCCGCTCAGCAGAGACCAGGACTCTTCACATAACTAGGTTTCCCACAAATGCTGATAGGAAGCAAGAGAGAAGCGCTGCATCCCACATCAGGCTCCTTAACTTATCTGCCCTTTGCTCGTCATGTCTAATCCGAGTTCTTTTATTTACTATTCTTTATCCCAGTCTCATCACCTCATTCTTTTCCTGTCGTTTTCTCCCAGTTCCCCTCACAATTCACCAGGCTACTTTTTCATAATGTACTCTTCATAATGAAATATAGTGGGGTTCTCTGCTGCATAGGATACGGCAGAGGGGCACTGAGATTATAGGCAAGTTATTCAAGTTCTCAGTTTCAGTCCTCCGTAACCAGCTCTCACTGCTGGCACATCCCCGTGCGAAGCAGCACTGGGGCAGCCAGGCACGTTCGCCACTCTCCGGGGAGGGCGTCTCCACGCCGGATGATGCCACCGGACCCCTCAGCGCCTTGTTACGTGCAACCAGCCAACATTTTTCACTGTGACAAACTCCAAGCACTATGGACCTACCTTTTCTACTTCCAACTTTTAATTGAAAAATAGGCAACTTCTAACTTTCCTTCTTGCAAAGTAAACCTTTTTGTATTTTGTATGTAGAAGCAGTCTTGTCTATGTCTACAGCAACAGCTTTGAGGACGACTGCCCTCATCTTTCAATTGTTATTTATTTATGTAATGCTTCCAATTGCCCAAATACTGAATACATGGATACCGAACCTGAGACAATCCAATAATCCTGACTTACGTTCTCCTTAGAGTGGAATAACTCCATTTTTCATTTGATAATGGTGCTTCTAACCAGCCCCAAAAGGTTCTGTTTCAGGCCCAAAAACTAAAGTGCTAAAACCAGAATCCTGTATTTGAAAACTCATATAAAAACACAAAAAGTCCATATTCATTACTATCATTGCAGCTTGAAGTTATCATCTAGTTCTAAAAGCAAACTAATGTTTTAGCTCAGGGCCAGCAATTTAAGAACCTTCTAGGCTAGTTCTATAGAATGAATTTGTAGTATTCATATTCTGAAATATGAAAGATATTAAATCAAACTAGCATTTCTTTTATATTTAAAAAGCTAATTTATCACATGGAAATAATCATTAAATAAATAATCATTAAAACACATAATTCAGTGCTATGGTCCATCCCATATTCAGGTATCACAACCATCATTTAGCTTAACTGAATAACGTCTCCTCACCTTGTCCCACCAAGATAGTTATCAGCATAGTGAAAGTGATACTCCTTGATAGGCAAAAAACATCTCCAACTCCTCTTGCTTAGTTCAAAGTGTGATCCAGTTTTGAACAAGTGAATTGCATATAAAAAACACCTGCTGGGTTATATGACATGACTCCTTGGGAACAGGCATATCTTCTACATTAAAAGTCATATCTTCTGCATAAAAGTCATATCGAGGAAAATTTATCAAGAAAAGAAACTTTCAGGCATGAAAGTAATTCATTAAATAAGAAGGCAAAATTACCAAAATCATCATTTGAATTTGTGGCTTAGTCTCTTACCTGTAAAATAGGGAAGCAAGACCAACGATGACTCAATCTTGGTGTATTTTTAAAAATGCCAGGCTCTACATCCAGGGACTCTTTGCCTTAGCACAGGACCTGCACTATGGGTTCACTGAGGCACCTCCATCGAGTTTMTCCCTGCAACAGATATCAAGAATATATTAATACGACCTTCTCAAGTAAACTAAAAGCGATTCAAAAACGGGAGTATTCTGACTAAAAGAGTAATCTTCCATTGCTTTTTTGTGACTTTTTGATGTAAGGTGAACACAAACACGTCACAGTGTTCACCCAAAGTGCTGCACAGTTAATTGCTGAAAGAATCTCCATGTATTTAAGCAGAATTAGACTAAATGACACAGCAGTTCTTTTTGCAATAACTTTGATAGGCAATAAGTGCTCCTCCAGATGTCATCCTGAAGAGAGCAAGGCATATCTATCTCACATACTTGTCTCTGGGACAGGTAGCAATAAATTTCTAATTCTCTGCGTTAATTTGGATGGTCAGACAGGCAGACAGGCATTTATTTCACAGTGGATTCCTTTTTGTCAGCATTTTGGAATATTAGCTCTTGTGCAGTCTTCCTAGCATCGAGTGTACATTTGAGTTTCATGAACACCAGCAGCTGGTTCACATAAAAGACATCTTCCTGTGTTTCATCTTTCTCCCTTATATTGATTCACACTGGGCCACATGCAGTGAGGATGCAAGCTTACTTCTACTCCACCACAAGACCTTTTGTACGTTATACAGTGGGAAAAAGTACAAATTGGAGCAGAGCAGCTTGTGAAACTATGTTAAGTTACATGGAAAATTGGACTGATGCTGCAGTTACAACTAAAATCCACTATGGCGCAAGAAAATTAATGACATTCCAGCTAGACATGCACCCTGAGTAATAACAATTAACTCAGGGTGGGGGAACCTCAGTTAGTACTTAATGAATCACAGCACTCTTCAGTCTTTAAACTCTTCCTGCACTAATGCTAGTTTAAAGGCCACAGTAAAGCTAGACCTTTAGTGTTTAATCAACATAGTATTTTCACAGAAAAGTTATGTTTCTGATAATAAGTCAGTACTAATGCATAATGACAATTATTTCTTTAGTAGTTGATACTGGGTTGTGATACTGCTAATGCCATTAAAAATGTCATTTTGGGACCATCCGAAATAGCCTTTACAATGACACTGTAAATAACTTCAGGGTATTGCTTAGAGGTTTAACTAGGATCCAGACATGATTTTTTAAACTATTTACTTGTAGTCTGAGTGGAGACTTAAAGCCTAGTCCCACTGAAGTCAACTTGAAGGACCCAAATCTTTAACTGTTAGTTATGATGTATAGTAATATGTTCCCATCTCCTGTGCAGATATCCCTTATGTGTTACCTACAAGCACAGCAGCCAATGCAGTCACTCAAAGGTGCAATGCCAACCCCTTTCCTCCACGCTTCCTCAGTTTCTGCTTAAGAAGTCCCAGGGAAGAATCCTTGCTACCCCTTTTGCTGGAGAGCTCTGCCTCCTATACACACTGGCCATTACTCAGCTTCTACAAACTGCCTGTGCAACTAATACAGAACACTATTGGAATATTAAGTTACCTGCTAGAAGAAATAGGAAATATAACCACCTTTAAGGGAGCATAAATGGCAGATAAGACCAAGGTATGCAACAGACTGCAGAGTTGTACTTGCTGGGGAGAAGGCAAGAGTAGAGTTACCATAAACTATTTCCAAATGCTAGTACACCTATATGAAGCCTCACCACAGCAAGAGAGTTATTTTTAAATGAGGAAGATAATTATAAAAGCACAAAACATCATCATATAAAACCACCATTAGAAATTTTTTTTTTCCCATGAACCTCCTGGTGTGCTTTAGGATAGCCAGATCAATACTGTGAGAGACCCAGCAGTGATCTAGGCTGTGCAAACCACTTTGTACCTTATTTGATAACTGCTGCTCTGCTATAGATTCTCTCCACCACAAACTCCCTGTCAGAAGACAAGCTGGGGCAGCACTCAGGAAGCCCTGATATTGCTACTCATTGGCTTCCAGGTTGCACACTTTATGACCAGGATTTCCTTCAGAAGGAATTGAGAAAAAAAAAGTTATTCCTATTAAAAAAAAAAAAAGTTACAAAATTCCTCACAAATGTTTTTGGGTAAAGAAGAAGAAGAAAAAATTAGATAACAGGAATGAGAATGTGCAGTAATGCAGTGACTGGAATGTACAAAAAAAGAGTAGGAACTGAATGTGGAGAGAAGCCAGCGGGAGGAAAGTGGATTTTGACCTCCATCTCCACAGCTGAGTCTGGCAACTCCCAAAGCCCCGGGGTGGCCTAGGCAGTGGTTTCTGCCTTTGAGGGGGCAAGCCAAGCCCAAGCGCGAGCAAAGCAAGCTGCCCACAGGATCTGAACGCCAGGAGGTTCCCTCCATCACGAGCATCATCCCTGGTTCCTGCTCCTGGAACAGTGCAGCATTTCCCTGCACAGGGGCAGGCCCTGAGAAGGTGTCTCCTGGGGCTGGGAAAAAGTGGGAAGTTCCATGGGGGTCCCTGGGACGGCTGGGGAGAATAGGTGGAGCGCGCGCCCTGACTACAGCACCTCGGCAGCACCACGAGGGAAAAATATTATTCCAGCTGCAACCACAAATGCTTACATTACAGTGAAGTGGGTCCATTTTTTTCAGTTGCATACTGTCTTTTAAGAAATGAGTGATGTTTACTTGTTAACACTGAACCTAAAACCAATCTCATGTTATAATGTAAAAACTCTCACGAAACGTCTGATTCTTTGTCTTATTTAATACAGTACATTAGCAGTCATTAAAAAGCACAGACTTAAAGCAGTATGCCTGATCAAATATAAAATACTGCATTAGAGGTAAAATCCATATTGAAATAGGGTCTTTTACTATAGAACTACATTTTTAACTCCTCTTTTTTTCTGAACAAATTACTGAAACTTTTGCACTATGAAAGCTCTCGGGCAAAATTAATGGTTTTGTTTTGCAAATTAATTTAGATATTAAAAAATTATATTTTCAACCAAGATCTCAGTTACTCAGATTAAATATTAACCAAAAGCTGTCTTCTGCTTAAATAGAATTTAGCCTTTGAAGTGTTTTTATTAATCTCTTCTGATGTAGGTGCTTGAAATTCTATGAAAGTGCTGCTGCTACCAGTTCTGTGCATCACTTACTGTAATTTATTTTCAGAACATAATTCTATTTATAAATGAAAATCCTATTAAAAGGAGACAAGAAAAATTAGTCCTAGACTTTGCATTGGTAGAGTAGAAACAAAATGAGCAGCCTAACCTGAAGTGACATTTACAAATTACCTGTTAATTTAAACTGGGTTGAAGGATGACAGAGTTTAGTCAGACTGACAGGAAGTACCGAAGGACTGACAATTGGGCCTGCAGTGGCCGTAAAGCTCCCCTCACAAGCACTTTTATTCATGTTCTCAGGGAAGGAGCTTCCCCTGTAGTAAATAATATATTTGTAAAAATATTTACTTCATGGCAGCCCAGGGGAAGAACATGTTATGGAGCTTGAAGACTCCATCCCTCTCTTTTCATTCTTATTTTCAGGCAGGGGGAATTGCTGCTTGAAGATGGTCCCCCGCCTTTGGTCATGTAGTCACTTCGAGGCCACCCCTGAAGCTAAACCACATGATTTTCCTAATTACACTGAAGCAAGGAGCGACAGGGCTCATATCCTTCAGTCGCTTCCGGACAGCACTTGGGTCCTTGGAGCAGCTCCTCTGCTCTCAGCATGTCATCTGTTTTAACATAAAAGTTTTTCCAAGTGCCCAAACAGTAAATCTTATTTTATAACCTATTTAATTTATAAATGAGATATATGGGAGTCTTTACAATAATCCAATGACAATTATTTCTGAATCTGTCCCAGCGCTGCTAATTAGGAGAGGATTGTATGGCAGTGCTATTGTAGCTCCTTCTTCTGCAGGGGGGCATCACACATATGTGGAGAGAAAGGCAGACTATAAACTCTGCCCACATACAAGATGTTCTTGTGTACACTTAATAAAAATTACTTTAATATTTTTAAACAGTTAGATATATGTTACAGACACACATAAATTACTGAAGATAAATTTAAAATCTTATACCTTGGTTGAGGGAGCTCAGAAAACTGATGCTTATCTCATGCAGCAGGTACCACTGACCTGGTAGCCATGGGCTCCCCATTCACATCTTATCTGCACCTCTGATACAGTCCAGTCCGCAGGTCACATTACAATAGATGAACTTGTAGGCATTATGCACACTTTAATTTTTGAATAAATCAGCACTTAGCCCTGGGGTAGATAACCAGTGCTGACATAATGCACCAGGCTATAATTAAAAGTTCATCTATCAAGTCTCTCTCTTTCAAAGAAAAAAAAGTGTAATTTTTTCTGCCCCCACAAACAACAGTATATTTATAGGACCAAAACAAATGGTACATAGGGATTGTGTTTATGTTACAGAACAGAGGCATGAATTCCCATAATCTATTTCTAAAACAATCAAAAGTTGTCCTTGTTTTCTTGTTTTAATGCCTTTTCCAGAAGCCTTGCTCTTGAAATCGACATTTAAAATGCAAAAACATCAAACATAACCAAGTCTGTAATGTCAACCTGAAGTTAGGCTTTCTCTAGGTTGTTGTGGAAGACTTACCCGTGGGTACCATCATTTTGCACTAGGCCGTTTAAACATAACTCATTTCTGATATTTAATCTTAGCACAGGACACCTGATTTTTTTCTTTTTTAAAAATGACTTGACAATGATGTAATTTTCCACCTACTGTACAAAAGATTTTCCTTATTTAATAGCAGAGCATAAATTCTGCAAGCAGAAAAAGATCTTATTATTATGGAAGAATAGTAAAATAAGATCTACAGTACCATTATTTTTGAAATTAGATATTGTACCTTAGTCAAAAGATCCAAATATAGACCGTGCTCTAGTCTGTAATATGTCTTTGATGAAAAATAGTACAAAGTTCTACTTAGCAGAACCCAGAATGGCACAATTAATATTTTGATTTCTTTCAGGGAAAGAAGAAAATATTCCAACAGACGAAAGTCCTAAAGGTCTAGTGTTAGGGGGGGACTAAAAAAGAAAGAGAGCTTTCATATATCTTTGGAGAGATGCTCCTCTACCTTGACTGGAAAACCAAACTAATATATAACACTTTATCAATTCCATCCCACACATGTATGCCCAGACAACCATGCATACTTCTTTGGCCAAACACAATTATTTTTAAAAGCTTGTTAAGCGATCCTATACTGTAAGACTGACATCCTTGCCCTTATATAGCATATCAAGGACATATGATAATGATAACGATCAATGTTATTTTAACACTGCGCAAAAGCCAGGATGTCAAGGCCATTTTTTCATTAGCAAAGAAGACTATTGATTATCAACTAGAGACTGGATAGAAATGAAGAAATTAATAGGCAGATTACCCATCTACCAATTACCTGCAGAGTCTTAGTCAGGTATTTGGGACCCAAATTAATTACATGCAGTGGTGAAAGTGGAGTTCATCACTTAGCACCATTATTTTGATTGGATGTATTATGGAAAAGGGAATTCTGGGCTACATTTGCACCAAATGAAATGAAAGAGGTCACTTTTTCTTTTAGTAATGTCATGTCTACAGAGGCACCCTGCATGAAAAGATTGCATGAAAAGTTTCATTGTCTCGAAGAACAAGTCCAATGCACTTTTGCAGACAGAGATAATATGGTTGTGTCTGGAGGGTCATTATTTGTTACCAGTCATTGAGCAGTACAAAATACTCTGCTAGAAGAGGCTATCCTCCCTTCTTTCCAAGTATCTGAATGGTACTCTGGCATACTCATGGCTCCAACTTTAGAGTCTCTACCATAGCTGACCTCTGCCCAGATAACCTTCTGTGTGTTTCTCTAATCAAAAGATCGTATTAGGTTCTACAGATTCAGAGAAAGTTAAAAACCATTGTTCTCTGTTGGGTTTTATTCTTTCAGCTGCACAAATTCATACCTTTCACACCATCATTCATACATTTTTGTTTCTTCATTACCTACACGTTATTGAATTGTAGAAGATTTAGAATTTTAGCTTTCTGACGCCCTGGCAGAAAACTAAAACAAGATCTACAGACATTCTGCAGCTAAGGTTGCTTCAGGGGGTTGTGTTATTAAATATGAGACCATTTATGCAGGGCTTTAACCAACATGCTGAATTCTCTGCTTTTTGTTATCCCAAGGAAAATGCATGCCAAGAAAGAGTTGTGTATCTCAGCAAAGGCAGGAGACTTCATTTTTCTAAATTTGCTCACTAAATGGTTAATCAGCTTTGTAAAGATGCTCCCATTTTAATTTTATTTCTAACAAAATCACTGTAAACCTAATGTAGACAACTGACTGTATTTTCTGTGAATCCTTTATTTTCAGATAGAGTTTATTTTAACTGCGTCTTCCATTTTAAAAATACACTTTCTTTCCCCCTCTATTAACTGGGTATCAAAGCTCTGATCATCCAGGGTAAAGGAGGAATATGGTTTGGATATCTTCCTAAAATACGTTTTCAATTTTTACCACAGCTATAGGCCTTGCAGGAATTAATTCAGAGAAATTGTCTGGCCTACACTACATATCTAGCCTCAAATCTTAGGAAAATGGGAACCAGAATTCCCTGGAAATTACCTTACTGATGAGACCTGTAGGAGCATTTCAGTGTTTTCAGGCTGTCAGACAGATGTCAAGTAAACACAGCAAGCACTTACTTCCTTATCAGCATCACCCTATGAAGGTAAAAGTGATTTAGATTCTTAAATCCGGTATTAGGTGCCACTGGAATCTTTAAGAACCACTTTTCTGTTACCTCATGGCAGCAAGGCTGAAAATGAAGCTACTTGGTGTCTGGTCCACACCCCCAGCTGAGCGCCTCCACAAGCAGCTGTGCGTCACCTCAAAAGCCTCAGACACTTGTCCACGGAGCATTCCCAGCTCGCACGGCAGTGCCATGCTGCTGCCTCTGAGCTTTGTAACTCTAGCTGTACCTCTTCAAGGCCCACTATCAGTTCCCCTGACTGATTTGGAGGAATGATTGAACTTAGGTCGCTCTCCTCCCAGAAGATATAGGATACTCAGAGGCAAGTCTTTCTTGTCAGTGTCCACTAAGGCTGTTCTACTCTGTCTAAAGTGCCTCAACATCCCTTGGGGCAAAGAAAGAGGGAGGATGTCTATAGCCTGACAGCCAGAACAACACATAGGAAATATTCATTATTTCACACACAGCTTTCTCCATATCACTCAGACCATTCCTACACAGAAGCCATTCAATATTTCCCTCTCCCTAGCAAACACTCAATGAAACAACTAATACAGCAGTGCAAAAGCTTCAAAAGACACCTTTCACACCAAGATGGCAACACAGAAAGAAAAATAGTAAGAGCAAGACATACTCTGCATGATAATAACAAGGTTATCAGCACATTACCGGGCCAGCCACCCTATCCAAAGGCACTGACACCCAGAGCTGGGTTGCAGCTGGGGGAAGATGGATGAAAAAGATCCGGAATGCTCTCCTTGTAACTGTTTTGACTTAATTGGGCATAGATAAAGTGCACAAGAGGGAAAGGTGTAGATGAAATACTCATCATTTGCCTTTTTTTTTTTTTTTAACAAACGTGGCTTACACATAGCACAAAGGAACACATGGTGCCTTCTAAGGAGTGGGTCTGAATTTACCATTCATATAAACATAGAGTTATTTCTGTGACTGCCAAAATTAACACTGAGTTTCTTCTTTGTGAAGATTTGTGTTCTTTGCATTATGCTTAGAGTCAGTGTTTGTGCAAATGTAGCTATTTACTAGGCTATTTAATTAGACTGACCACTAAGGGCAGTCAGCAAGAGTACTTCATTTTAACTAGTTTATTTAGAGGAGGCTTAGGCTGATGGGTTTGCTGATTTCCAGAGGAATCTTTACATAGGTGAATTATACCCCTGTTGCTGCTTATAACACATCGCATAGAATCACAGAATCATAGAATGCTTATGATTGGAAGGAACCTCCGAAGGGGATCTAGTCCAAACCCCCTGCACATCTCTAGGGTCACCTAGAGCACGTGGCATAGGGTGGCATCTAAGCAGGCTTTGAAGATCTCCAGAGAAGGAGACTCCACAACCTCTCTTCGCAACCTGTTCCAGTGCTCTGTCACCCTCACTGTTAAGAAATTTTTCCTTAAGTTCCTGTGGAACTTTTGGTGCTTTAGTTTGTGGCCATTTCCTCTAGCCCTATCGCTGGCCACCACTGAAAAGAGGACAGCACCATCCTCCTCACTCCCTCTCTTAAGGTATTTATATACACTGATTAGATCCCCTCTCAGCCTTCTCTTCTTCAGAAAGGCTACAAATGTTTTATTTCCACTGGAATGTGTGAAACATTTGCAGAAAGTTTCAAGCTTCGGCAGTAGCCTCGCACCTTTATGACATGAGCCTACATTATCAGAGCCACTTCGATTAGCTTCCTTCTAGCCTACTGGAAGACAACACCGGAAGGGTACTTGGGCTGCACTACGTGTAACCAAGCTGAGACTTCCCTTCCAGACTGTGAGCCATTCGCATTTATGCTCAGAAGGCCCTTTTACGAAATCTTTAGACAGACAACCAAGGCACGATTGAAGCATCTATAGCTAAGATCTTTGGAGTGCTCTTTTAAAAGAAAACGTAGTTTTAGCCCTATTAAAATTTAAACTCCACCATGCCAGAGTGAACCAAGTGGTCTGYGACAAGCAAATACCTATTTGCCAATTGCTTTCCCTTTTCTCATGCTCATTAATCACATTTGGATGCTTCTATAATAGAAAGCAGACACACAGAAAGCAAGGAGCAGGATCAACAAAAGTCCCCAGCCTCCTTTCCTATGGGAAAGGGATAAAATAAACATCCAGTATTGACACTATCGGTATTCTTTTTTCTAACCAGTGAAAATTTAAGATGAAAATCCTGGCATCTCCCATGAATCTCAGTAGTCTAAGCTGGGAGAAGTGGTTAATATAAGAGCTTTCTGGTACTTATTAAAACCCCTAGGGTCCTTACTGGCTAGACTCTGGCCAAGATATGCAGTCTAAGGAGCCAGTCTCTTCTGGCTTTGCTGTGATTAAGATACTATCTAAGCAAATAAATATTCTTACCACCATGGGCCTTAAGGGATGAATAACTGGTCTTACAGCCATATCAAAGGCTCTTGTGGCTGTGTACTGGCCAAACACCATTACTACTGACAAATCCAGCATCAGCAGTCACGAAGCATCCTTTCCAGGACAGCCCAAAGGGTTTCCTGGAGTTTGAATGAAAATGCTGAGGAAAGAGTTGTTTATATTTCCTATATTTTTTAAAAATAGTCATAAAAAGGGTTTTGAATTGTAAATGAAAATGGGCAGTAACTCCTCTAGGAGCCACACATGGACAATCTCATGGAAGTTTCTCTAGTGGGCATAACCCTTCTGGTTTGACATCTCTGACCTTTGATATGGTCAGTTAATTTGTTTATCTTAACAGTTGACYGGCATACRAGATAGGTACACTAGGTAGAAATACACACATCAAATTTTAGCCTCCTTAATTTTAGCAGACAGATTTAATAAATGCACATAACTAATGGGTATATAATGACTTCCCTAAACTCCCACTTGTAGATCATGCATTCTATTTCCCAGTGCATTTTTTCCCCATGAAAAATTAAATTAGAAAGTCAACAAGAGAGAAATCATACTGGGGACATTTTCAATCCATTCATTTACATTTTTGCTCTTTCCAGAATGTGAATAGTGTATTTTTATGGCATGTTTGGTTGCTATTGAAAACTTTTTTTTTATTGAATAGCAAAATTATTAGATGAGTAGAATCCTGTATGCATAACAAGAGCACATTTTAAATCTATCCCTAGGCTAATTTATGAAGCACTAAATCAATCAGAAAAGTTTTCTCTTTTTCTTAAAGAGGCACAAAGTCACTTTTTCATCTGGTTTTGTCTGTTTTCATGGTCTGCACATTGATCATAGCCTGGTCCAGATAGCATATTGGAAAAGAAATATCTGAGGGATGAAATTAATGATATATGTACTCTTTGTCAGTTTGTTACACTTCTCTTCCTAAATGAATTCCCTCTAAGTATTGCACAAGTCATCACTGAATACAGTTCACAGGCACTAACCAACATGTAGGAGAACATAATGCATAGTAGTTTTGTAAATAGATGTTTCTGATTGCCCTAAGTCAAGGCTTGTAAGTCGATCTAGTGAAATGTTATGTGTAGTTCTAAGGCTAGAACTACAGTATCTCTTTCACCTCCTACCACGGATGCATAAGCACAATAAATTTCAAATGAAATGCTGGAATATGTGCATTCCAGGCTGGGCATTGTTGCTTCTTAATGCCCATATGTGAAAATAATAATAACACTTAGTGCCTGTACACAAATCTCAAAGCATATCACAAAAGCAGACAAGTATCATTCCTGTATATATTGATAGGAAATGGAATCACAGAGAAGATAAAACTTTCCTAAATCATCTAGATTGAGGCAGAAACCAAATCCAATGCTCTTATCTAGATCAATACTGCAGCACTACACAGTCTCCTCCCATTTTGCTTCTGTGATTTAGCTGAGGGATTTCTAATTTACTTACAGGAAAATATTCTGAAGTGGTACTTTATCCACAGATGATTGCTACTGATAGCAGTTACTGGACTTGTCCAGTCCGTGAGTTCTCTAAGGGGAAATGATCTGCAACTTGTGCACTACTCTCCTGATAGCCTTATTAGATATTTTAAAGATCYTTAGTTCTAACTTCACGTGTAAAAAGTTACACAGACAATCACTACGTTAGTGGGACCTACATGACAGCTTTGGCTTGACTAATAATATATACATACTCATCTCAGACAGGTGAGGAGCTATGTTCTTGTTGGTCTTGGGAAAGAGGAGGAAAAGACTCTTCAGAGATTTTTTGAAACTATAGTTTTGACTATGAAGACAGGAAGCCTTTATTGCTACGTCCTTCCTAGTTTTCATGTTTGATTTAACAAGTCATGTGTTTCATTATTATGTACTCACATTCTGGTATTTTTAATTAGTCACATTTTGGAAATTCAAAATTTAAGCAGATTCTGTGTTACATTGCTAACAGTTAAAATCTTACCTAAGCTGGAAAACTTGACATCATTKTATCAGCGTGAATTGCAATATGGACCCATTGAGTTGGTCTTAGATTTTCTTTTACTTTTTAATGCCTCTTATTAGCTAGGGAGAACCTAAGGATTTGCACACAGGTTCATGAAACAATCTTGGGCACAAGGCCTTTTACAGTTATATCAAAGCCAGACTAAAAGCTGTTGATCCAGGTAAGTTTTGTTTAGTATTCGCTCAAAGTTGAAAAAATTGTCTGAAAAATCTCTTATAAAATGCCTGCCCAAAACAAAACAGGCATAAAAAAGCACAACATAAAACTGTTTAACAGTGCAATACGAACTCAAATATTTCAGCAGTAGAAATTCATATTGTGCACATTTAAATTTTTAGACAGGTGTTGAAATCCTCAGGCAGCATGGCCTGGGTGAACGGTCAGGGTCACTGGGAGACATTCCTATAAAGTTGTGCTTGGTTTCATCACAGGAGTAACGAAGACAGACAAAGCTTTATCATAGGATTTAATGACCTCAGCACACCATTTGACTGACACTGAGGAGGTGTGACATCTTTTCCACAGGCTGAAATTGCAGTGGGTAGTAGGAGAAATGTTCCCTGAATTCTACAGATATTTTACTGTTTGTAAGTAACTGGGCAATGAAGTTGCCCAGCTTGCATTAATTTAAGGCCTACTAAAACTCTATGAAAACACAAGCATTGCATCTGCCTCATGTTGACCTTACTTACATAAGTAAAATTCAGTCCCAAAAACACCATGCAAAATACTACAGAAATTCTGTACTTGCAAGAAGTAAACAAAAAAAAAATTGCTATTTTATTGAAATTTCTTAGTTCTGAACAAATATGGAGCCACTTTATAAGTGTGGCCAATATCCTCACGAATACCTGTGACAAAGGTCATTAATATAAAATACAAAATGGAACTCGGCATGATGTGAGATTTAAAATTTAGACATGTACTTGTCACGTTTAAAAATGTACTTCACAGAATGTACTTTTAAATTGTATATTTTAAAAAGACAGGCCAATTCAATGTCTTATATGTTGAGTTTTAATTCCAATCAAGCTAATTTCTACTCATCACAAACATATACCTGCCAGTAATGAAGGTTGTTTAATTAGGTCCAGATAAAATAGCTCCAATTCTGTTTCTGATCCACCTGTCAAAGCAAATCAGTCTTTTACATGATTTAAAAAAAAAACAAATTAGACTAGCTGATGATTTTTTGAATATTCAAGTAGACACACTGAAGATAAATCCAAACAGAACTTGTGACTGAACAAAAGCCTGGAACATGACCCCAAAGATGAAGAGATCTTGTTCTGACAGAAGCAGATTTCCAAGCTACGAAGTCAAGGAGAGGGTGCTAAAAAGCAGCTACTGGAAAGGACAGCAGTATCTTCTACAGCTTGGGGTAAGGTAACATTTCAAAGCTATATAAAATTAAACACAAACAACAATGTTAAAGGTCCTAGTTAAAGCCCCAAAGCCAGGTGATTTCAGAATAAACGTGTCCAACCAACTCAAGCCACTGTAGCTCTATGGGGAGAAAAAAAAAAAAGCTTCGTTATTCACGCTACTATTACAGAAACAAAATAATCTAGCAGTACTGACAGAATTGAATGTCAAAAAACGAGTATTTTTGCACTGTGTTCAGAGACATCTCAGTAGTCTGGACACATTTACTGGGAGGTAGATAGCCACCCAAACTGGTCATCACAAGTGGGACAACCTAGTACAGATCCCAGGGATCAGCATTAGCACTTGCTTAACACAGCACGAGCTCTACTATCAATCTCCAAAACTACAAGACACTAATGCTAGGAAGTAGACGAGAGGTATAATATTGATTTAAAAACACTACTCAGATACAAATTGTTAGTATCTAGCTAGACACACACAAAAGAAAAGGTAAATCAAATTTTAACATGGAAAATAGCCATTATCCTCTGATAAGCAAATCAGTCTGTATCTTCTTGGTGTTTCTGTGCTTACTGCACTAAGTAAGAAACCACAAAAACGCCAGGGTTTCACAAGATTTTTTCTGTAACAAGCCTACCATTTATTCTGCTGGAGTGACACTTCTTTCTCATCCTTTGAAGCCTTATCGAAGCAGTTCTACTGATGGTATATATTAGAGCACTAACTTTTCTATGGTCAATTATACATATTGTATTGGCACCTGCAATTTCAGATGATGGACTTGTTCATTTTGATTGATTTTCAGTTAATGAATGAAGTGGTTTGTGCTTTTTCTCTTAGCGTCATTTCAAACACCACCCTCATTACATCTTTAATTTATTTAGATTGGACACTTTTAGATAGGCTTTCCAAGCTCACTGACGATGGTCTGATTTAATCAGAGGCCAGTGTTTTCTTCTTACCGTGTGCAAAAACCTCTTGTAAAGCAAAGTTATGGTAGCAGTGGAGAGTATTTGTTACAGCTGCTACCAGTTTCTATAGTGCTTTTTTTGGAATGCTTTCACTTATAAGCAAAATCTCCATCCAGTAGAGTCAATCAGAGCTCTTTGGTTTTCCTCTGTCAACTTGTAATGACAGTCACGTACATATCAAAGTCTCAAAATACACCTATGTTTCTTTCATTACAATCCTAGCTGTGACTGTTCTCTCCGTTTCAGTGTGAGGTTTGTGTGTTGACAGAAGATGAGGTCTGATGTGGCTGTCACAACCCTATGCTTAGAACATGGCAAGGTATGAACTGGTCCTGCCTATCTATAGCAAAGAGTTTCACAAGTCCTCCTTGAAATGAATGCCTGATTTGTTTTAACCCCATCTTGTTTTGCTTAAGATGCTGAATCAGGATCCTGAGTCAGAGGATGAGTTTTTGTCTGATATTCTTATGTTTCAGCCTGGGAAGACTTATGTACTAAATTAAGGAGCTCAAGTGATTCCTACCCACTGTTTCCAGTACTGGATGTGTACAGTTCCATAACAGAGTCTGATATGGCCAAGCCTGTTTGTGAGAGGCAGAAGGAAGATTTGGGCCAGCCAGCAGTTGAAAAGGGTTGTTTTAACCTGAACATTTGCAAACAATTCATTCATGATGTTGCATGTACTTATATATTTCATAATGATTATCCACAGTTTCCAAAGACTTTCAAGTTTTCATGCATCAATGTCACCTTCACTGTACTAAGACAGAATTCTATCCAGCTGTTCCACTTTTCTTGCCTCTAGATCAGAAGGTAGGCAATATTTATTTCAAACATAGATGCTGGAGAGCTTTAGGATATGCCATCAAGATAGCACTGTCATTTGAACCTGTAAAACTCATGACGTCGTCTAGGTTCATAACTACTACGTAACTATGAAAAAAAGTTTGCCGTGTTAGGTTCCTTGTTCTCAAGCGAATAGTCTCTAAGATAAGTAGATGTCCATCATGAACCTTCAAAAACACACACTGACTGGTCCTCTTGGCCCCTCCTCATTATATTATACACATAAAAATAGTGGTCATTTCTGTCTAAATAGCTAAAGACTAGAAGTTTACTTTCTTTCTTTTGGAAACTAATAGATCACCACTGTATGATTGTCACTGCTTTTTTGAAAGGCTTGCAGTTTGGGCTGGAGGAGTCCAAGACACTTGCAGAAGCTGGCCACACTTCGATCCATAACAGATCCTCTATAACATCAGCTTTATGGTCTGCAAAGGAGCATCAAGGATCTGACCAGCTGAAACTGGCAGACACAAGTAGCATATTTGCTTATCTGAGTTCCATTTACTGCAAAATCTGTTAAGCCTTCCAACAATTTACAATGCCAGGTTTTTGCTGGTTCCTCTTTCCTGAGGAGTCCAAGGGCAGCTCTGAGCAGCCCCTGCCCCATGCAGGGTATAGGGTAGGTGCAGAGAACTTGCTGTTATCCTCTGGTTTGTTCTTGTCAGTATTTGTGGCTGGTAGGGCAAAACAGCTACAAACTAATCCCACCAGCGCTGGTCTTTCACCTCTCCATGATTTTGTGTATTCCAAGTAATTTTTACACTACCTGTTACTCAGTCTTAGTATTTCTTTTTCCACTGATGCATCCTAATGCTACCCTTCCCATGGCCTCTGCTTGCCAGTGCTCAGCTGTGTGCTCAAGGGAAAAGGGCCAGCAGGTCTTGCAGCCCAAGCCTATCTCTTCAGCATGCTCTAAACCATGCCCTCAAAACCTGCTTTTCACAAGCCAGCAAGCATTGGACCTTTTCCCCAACTAGGAAGAGCAGGGAAGTGAGGCTCTTACCTATGTAAAATGGCACACATGTTTTGTAGATCTCATTTCTAATGCTATTAGCTCAAAGGATTGAATCAAATAGAGAAAGGTTAATGAAAGGTTTCAGTCACGATTGCAGAGATCATCATGAAGCAAAGGGGCAAAGGGTGAGGGCAGCTTTAACAACTGAACTCTTTCCATACTCTACATGAGTGCCAGAACACATTGAAATGCCACCGTTAATCAGATCACCCTTTCTGCTCGCGCTTGTGCTAGGAACTTGTTGGGACTCCCCTGTTGGGATATTCTACAAGATGATTATACTCTTCATTAATCCTTAATAAAAGTAATGTGTTTGAGATTCCACATCAATTAATATCCTTCATAGTTTATTAATATAGAAGCTATTTTTATACTGTATCTTTTGATATTCAAAAAAATGGCATTATAAATACATAACCTACCATCAAACCCTTATTCCCCTCTAAATCTCATTTCTACTGCTAAACAGGAGGCTACACATGCCTAGCACTCATTTCATCACACAGAATTTCCAGTACATGCTGGCAGTACCCTGCTTGCTTCACTACGTGGCAAAAGCAGGTCTGCCGCTGGTACTGCATCACAGTCAGTTAGCTCTTCTTGCTTCAAGTATCTATTTCTCTGACTGTATTAAGATGTAATCAAACATCTTAGTACTTGAACTTCCCACAGGGTCTCAGCACATTTTAGGATTGGTCCTTTCCACAAAAAATTCAATAAAATTACACTGAAAATTATTCATAATGCTAGCACATGTCAGAGGAATAAATTAAGATACAAAGAGCCTGCTTTGTGTGGTGGGATGCTCTGGTAGCCCTATGGAGCAGCCAAAGGCTGGAGTCGTGCAGAGGGAGAGGAAAGACTGGGCAGCAGCAATGCCGCTAGATCTGCATGTGCGAGTGCTAGTTCAAGACACTCTCCTCTTTGCCTTGGGCAAGGTAGAGAGGTTATCTCTACACAGTGGGGTTAAGAGAGCTTCCTATAGCTCTGGGGTATTTCAGGGATATGTGATTAAAAGATTTTGGCACATTTAGACATTTTAGTAACAGAAAGACCCCAAAGCATATTGTCTAAGGAGACTGTACATCAGCTGATGCATCAATGAAGAACAGAAGAAAAACACTTTTCTGAGAGGGAATATATTCCCCTGTGGAAGCAGCAGCTGCCATCTTTAAGCATTGCCACCTAAAGCTACAAGAATGCATTTGCCAGTATTGTGCATGGGTAAAAGTGGAAGTAGGATGAAGTACACACCACAGAAAGCAGCTCCTCACTTACAGGAAGAACGTCTGGTAATCCCACTAGTCTGTCCTTCACATAGCAGAACTTTGAGCTTTTACAAATTTTCAAATATCAACGTGAGGAAACAAATATTACAGAAAGCTTAATGGAAGGCTTAATAATGATTTCAATGGCCATGACCCAACCAAAAGTAAAAGAACCTTGCAATTAAAACAGAATACCAAACATCTCTTTATCCTTTTGTAAGAACACAAAGAAATGCCACCATTAATTATACCCCACACTGATTACTAAAAAGTTGTCATGTATCCCTTTGACAATGCAAGATAGTTATGGCAATGAGATGCTACATAAAAAATCTTTGTAAGACTTAATTAGGTCATTTGTTTAATGTTAGGCTTTTTTCCATTCTTCTCTTTCCTTTCTACTTCTCCACTTTGTTTAGTTGTTTGCTTTTAAAAAGTTAGAAGTATTTTGGGTGTTACTTGAGGACTTCCATGCTTTATCTAAGTCTAGATATTTTCAAATACTGAATTCATAACCTCTTGAACAGTGCCAGTATCTCTCTATAACATTCAAAGTTATTCCCGTTATACACTGAGGGTCAAAACACTGAGCAGATATTATATGTAGATATGAAGCAGAAAAATCTTGAAATCAGTGACTCAGATCCATCTTTACCTTCCTATAATATAGAGAAGTTCCCCACCACACATGCACTTTTGTTTGTTCATAAAGGCATCCACCTATAATATAATGTATGTAATATCTGCTGAATATTTGGTATTATTCATGAAGTTAAAATTAACTTCTTGTTTTAATTGCTTATCAGTTTCATAAGCATAATTCCCAGGATTTAACTTCCTTTCTTAGGGATCTGCTACCTTTCCATACAGAACTTCACTTTTTTTACCAATTTTTACTGTTTAAAATGTATATGTATGTAAATTAGTATGCATCTGAGCCTTTCACATCAGAGGTACTGTATAAATACTAAATCAATGTGGAAAACATGTCTGCTTTAACTTGACTTGATTATACCTAAATATAAAATATAAATTAGCATTTTAGTCTATTTTTAGTTGTCTTCATTGTATTACACTGTACAGTTGTTCAAAGTGTATAGATTCCCTTTCCAACTATATCCTATAACTTTATGCAATTAAAGCAAAATTTATGTTAAAAAAGTTCAGGAGGCACAAGGAAAAGAAATTCCGATGTCGACTAGAGATATTCTCTAACTGAATGACAAACTTGTTTGAAAACTCTGAAGGTTTCTGAGTACTTTCTTTCCTCACAACAGAGCTATGGATGGCCAACTTAGAACAAGTTTTACTAAAAAAGGACAGAGATATTATAAAGTCTTCTTTTAATTTCCATGGAAGTTTTTSCTCATATTTTCCATAATATATTACTGATTATTCTTAGATTTATTACCTATATTTCAGTTAACAATTTAGTATTCAAGAGATTTTAAAAATAAAACAGCTAAAAAATTCTGCAATTTGGAATTACTGCCATAGACCATTTTTCTTGCCCATGGATGTGATTGACATGCGAATTCCTTTCTTTCAGGAAGAAAACATTATTAATATGAAGAGAAGTTATGAGTTTTGAATTATGTTGCTTTGTCTTGTAAGTAATTCCCTGGACTATATCTGCAATGCATATGCAGATAAGGATACATGGGCAGGTTTGCTTTACACATTTCAATTTCTTTAATAATTTTGTTAAATGTAGAATAGGGGAAAATAAAGACATATTATTAATAAACAAGCAATTTAACAGGTTAGGGCAACAATGCAATGCTGGTCATTCAGGAACCCTGTGCTAATTTTAATTAGCTGCTTTCCCTTGCTTTCAAATGTAATTAAAGGAGCTTAGTTGTGCTCAGTGATGCAAACCACCTTATTTAATCACTAACATTATTTCCCTGAACTATTAATGATTTTCAAAACGCTTGTTTATGCAGAATTAGAACAGTAATTATCTTACCAGTTAATTTTGTACCTTCACATTTCACACTTCGCTCAAACGTCATTCATTTACCACAGCCTTTCTGTCAAAACAAAGAAATGCTTGTTCTAAATGTGCTTCTGATTGCCAAATTGAAAGCCAAGTTTTGTAACACTAATAAAGCAGCTCCCAAGTGAAACAGGTGTAGTAATTTAGACCCTTCCTGTCTCAAGCTTGCACGTACATGCTATGTCTTTTCTTTATTAGCTTTAAAATGAGAGCTTGGTGTGCAAAATAAGCTATTTAATTCAGACTTGTGGAGCAGAATATAATCTTTAATTTAAACTAGAGCCGTAAAAAAAGGCCTTTAATTTTAACTGGCATGTGTGTGTGAATTTGAATTAATAATCCAGAAAATTGAAACTGTTTTGCTGCTGTTGCTGGATACTGACTGTTCTTCACATGCCCTTAGTTTCACTCATATTTCTCTCTCTCCCAAGCTTTGCCAGGTGCCTGTTTTATGATGTTGCTGTCTTACAGAAAAAAAAGTATGCTAAGAAAGAAATTCYGTGTTGACTAACTCTTACAGAAAGGTGTGAGGACTAGAGGAATACTTAGATCTGCATTAATTCAGTGTACAAAGAGAATATAATCCGTGAATTCATTATATCTACTTTAAGACATCATTCAAATACATGATGAATTTATACTTGACGAATCATAAGATTTGAAGGTTTTTTGTGTTACTCCTTTTAGGGCAAGTTAACAACTAGTTGTGTACTTACAGCCATAAGCTGCAAGTGCCAATAAGCATTAAGTAACTCTTCCTCCCAACTCCTTTCTGGGAAAGGAAAGTCTGCCCTATTTCAGGGCAATTCAGCAATAGCTGAATATGTGGCAGCCCTAGCAATCCTGCGGAATTCCAGCAATCCTGCTCCAGGCAGGCTGCAAGCTCCAGGTAAACAAAACTCTGTCTACTTGTATTTTGCTTAAAATTCAGTTCAGTGCAGGATTTCAACCCCAAACTGAAAAGCCCTGCTGAAAATCAGGCCTACGCTTTTGTGCTGCACATGTGGCTAATTGGGATGTGCTTACATTGGGTAAAACCCAATTCAGAAGAACGTGACAAAAAGGAAATGATTTGATGTAGTGCTTCTGCCACTACTGTTCACTAACAATTGTTTTTGCAGCTAAGGTTAATTGCAAAAAGAGTACTAGATTTCACCCTTAAAGACTCATTATCCTGATTAAATATAAATGGAAAGCGGAGCATTTGACCTCCACTGGACTGCTTCCAAAGTCATCTGCATAAGCAACGGACAGTGGTATGGACAGCTAAGGGCGCAGTAATATCAGTGCATGTGTTGTTGTGAGCACTGCATCACTGTAGTCCAGATTTTAAATATTACATTGTATTTTGTAAATACCCATTCTAAATACTGAGTTATACAGAAAAAATTACAAACCTACGCACAACAGAAACTTTGAGTTAAAAAACCATATTTTGTTTAAAAGCTTTACATGAAAACTAACAAAGTATTTATATTTTAATATATTTAAATATATTAGATTTTTAAAAAATGATTCTATAAATTTGCTACAGCTAAACTTATTTCAATATTTTTCGATGCCCAAGATCCATGGTCTCCTGGCAACTAAAAATCCCATGGTGCTACAGGTTTTGGCGTACTGTTACAATGCCATCATATGTTCCAGGTATGATTTATTCAAACCCAGTTTCAAACTTGCTGTTAGCTCTCTCATTGCCTTAATGCAACTAGTTTACCATTCATAACTGTCAAGAGCCCATTCACTGGGACTTGCACTTATTAAGCCGCCAAACTGGGTAGTGTACATGGCCCGTTCTGTGTCCAGGAATGTGAACACACACTATACTTTCCCCTCTTTTCAAACACCATGTACTATTTCTATTTGTTACCATGATATTCAACCTCCACCTGCAAGGAGTGCTTGGTGTGCTGTGCGTAGTTGGCAGGTGGCCGTAATCCTGACCGCCCCGCTCTTAGCAAGGTCACAGACACGGCCCGAGAGGTTGGTTTAGGTCTAGCACACTATTCTTACCATACACCTGTAATACAAGATATATCATTTTCCTAAGAAAGCAGAAGGACAGGCTCATCTTTAGGCTCATTTTCTATAAACGACACTTGCAGAATGGCCTTCTTTGCTGTAACAGAGACTTTGACTTTCTCTTCGAAAGGAAAAAGATTACTCTAGTAATTAAAGAAGTAATCACAGCAGGTATTTACCCTATCGAGAACAACATATCAAATCTCTTGGTCAAACATGGCAACTGTATAAATAACATAAAGAGAAAATGGGTATTGAAATATAATATTATTTAACAAGTATACTTATATTTTAATCTAACTGTTAATTCAATAGTTTCAAAAAGGCTTATTTGAATTGGAGGCTCTAATAGTTTTTCGTATTGAATAACATGGTAATATGATTTTCTCCCTTCTGTACACACAAGGAACATTTGAAAATGTGTTGCCACAATTATGCAGCGGTAGTGGGCATGCTAGAGAATATTTAATATGAGTCTGGGAATAAAACTGGTTTATACTATTTGGTTTAAAATAATCGTAGATATTTTAATACAATGATTGTAGTATAGTCTGCTTTGCTTTAATTTTAAGGATTCTGGTGGGGAAAGCATAATATTCTGARCATTATTTTGATTTAAATTAGGACTGTTGTAAAATGACAGTTCTGACCAACTGGCAGCTAAATAAAGCCCCTTCCTTCCTCTCACCTCCCCTCCCCACCTCACCTCACCTTTTCTTCCTCCAACACAAAGGACTTACTGTTTCTCAAAAAGAAAATTACTACTAAAACATCTATATAAAGATCCCAACAAGAATAACTGGAGGCTCAGGAAGTCCAGTTAGCTGACGTTTTACCCATCTTATTGGGAATTTTGATGGAGGAACAAAATGGCACTGGATGTTCTGCACCCCTTGATGTCTGCCCTTGCTGTCAAGCCAAAAGCAACGCAATTCCATTTATATGGAGAAGATCAGAACACCATCACAGGCATATTATATATTAAAGGACAAAGGAACAAACATATTTTCTTAAAAGCTCTACGTATTTTCATGAAAAAGTTAATGCAAATAACATCTTACAATTGTCCAAAATTATTGCAGCATCAGTCAGCTGCAACCTGCTTCAAGCCTGATGCTGGAAACACAACAGCCCACACTGTTTATACCCAGAAGCGGCTGCAACAGGACTGCTCAGGACAGCTCAATCCTCAGGGGTCCTTGTAGAAAAGAATCTTTTAGAACTTCTAAAAGGTAGAGTCACAAATAGATGTATAAGCATAATCCTAGTTTTTGAAAGGGATAGCTGCTCTGGAAAATTATCCATCAGACATTTTATACAAGACTATTTCACTTCAAACTCGTAGCTTCCTTTAAAATAAACACAGTGGGCTCAGTTCACCCGGATGTTACATTTGTGTTGTGGCAATGTAAGGTCATTAAGTTTAACTAGCCTGGAACTGGCAAATATATCCTGTGCTGAGGATTCATCTTTAGCTAAACACAGCTTACTGCTGCTGGAGGTAGATTTCCCAGAAATTATGAATTACTTTACCTTTCTCAATAAAACAAAAATCCAAGTTAATCAAAATCTTAGATTATTCAGAAAAAGTTTTTTAGAGGACTTTCATCTCAAAATCTTTCTGCATACCTGCCTATAAAACTATCTATTCTCTGGATAGATGAGGCAACATGCAGTATTCCAAAGTACTCTCAACATCGAAAGCTGTTAATTTTTTAGATGCATGAAGCAACTAATCATCATCTTGCTTTTCCTGAATGCCTACTGATGGCATCAGAAGTAAGTTGGAAGTTCAGGCAGAATCGATACTGATTAGAACTTTCTATAGTTATCACACCTATAGGATACACAGATCTTAATGAATAATGGCTGGAACTTGGGTTCAAACTTTTCACACTTTGTGGATAAACCCACAGAAACACCTGAGCTCAACTTGTTCAGTATCCAACTGTCCTCCTTGCATTAGTTCACTAAATTAAGAGACTATAACCCAAGGAGTGACAGGAAGGAAAACAAGTTGAAAGAAGATAACATGGAACTTAAATACAAAACTGAGTCTGCACCTCGGCAAAGAAGTTTATTGAATTGTGGTTAGCTCAAAAACAGCAAACATGAAATAGTATGTTGGCAACAGGCTCTTTGGAAAAACAGTATCTGGAGACAGAGAAGAGAGAGCAAAAGAAGCATGAGAGCACAGCTAGAAAAATAATATTAAAATTCATATTATTTATGCACTAAAAAAAGAAATTTTAAAACTTTTTTTCCTTAATTCACTTGCAGAGCAACTTCAAGTTCTACTGCGGCACTAAGAAAAGAAAATGGATGACACACGAGATAAGTCAGAGAAGAAATTTAATCTGCCATGGAAACTGATTAAAGAAGACCAGAATTAAGATGAAAGTGAGATGGTCATCAAGTAGAATCCAAAGAAAACAAAGGAAACATGAATATCATTATTAAAAAATTCCCCACAAGGCTGATCCCAAATACGACCAGTAAAAATTTAACATGTATAACTCAAACGTGAGAATTTAAGCAAGCAAATGGAAAATACCCAACCATGTAACATTAGTTTGCCTTTCATGTGCAATTTGAACTCTGAACTTCCAAAATAAAATAACATATTTTTGGGAAAAAAAAAATATTCTCTTTCTTTTCCATAACAGAAAGATATTTACAACATGATCCTCATGATCCTGATCTGAGTAGGACTTTTCCTTGATCATTTAATAATTTTAATGATATCACAGGGCCTTCTACAAGAGGTTGAAAGCCATTCAAGGATTATTACATCTTTGTCTTTTTAGAGTTTTCTTCTACAAAGGATGTCCTCTTTCCCTATCATTGTCAGAGGACAGCTAAAAGTCCTGGCTTTCAGCTCTGCCTGTTCAGATCTTGCTCAAACATTTTCACCCTTCAGCTGTTCATAAGAAGGTGAGCTCTTGTTTACAATCTCAAGGCCATAGACTGTGGCAAGATTAGTGTTTCTGCTAATCTATTTCCCTGCAAAGAGCAGATCCATGTATTTTTATCAAGTTTCTTGCCCAGAGTATGGTATCTGCTCCTGCCAAAAGTCGTCTAGAAGCAAACCCTTCAATTCTTAAATCACCTCTCCAATGCTTTAAAAACAAAAATAAATAAGTAAACATATGCTACGGTGACATCAATTAGGCAAAAGATAGTTAATGTTAACTTTATATATGAAGAGATTAGCATACTTTTGCTTTAATAAAAAGGAGGACAACAGCAGAGAGGTAAAAGATTCTTAATTCTAGGCAAACTTAGAGGCAGAAGCAACACAAAAATATTTTCAACTTGTATTCTGAGATCCCAAAGAGAGTAAACTAGTCATGGGGATGCAGATGCATTTATCTGCTGCCTGTAAGTATGAAGCTGGCCTTCCTTGTTAGCCTCATGAACCATGGAACTAGAATCACTGAGCACATTCAGCTGAGATGCTCAGGCAGGTCTCCTTGCAGAAGGAGAAGCTCAGCATGGCGTTCTAGGGGCAAGGCTGCTTTCAAGGGACCAGATTAGCTCCCGTGATTTGGGCAGGTTGCTCACGCACTACCTTGTGCATTCAAACTCAGTGCTCAGAAGCTTGGACAGCTTAAGGGAAACACATAAGCCTTTTGTAACCTATTTTGACAGTGCTGGAGTTGACTGATGTAATAAGCAGGAAACAGAGAGAATAATAAATCTTATTATAGGTTAAAAGTTTCAGTCCAATAGCCACAGGTGCATAAAGTAATGCATCCACAGTTTTCAAGCACAATCTAAAATGAATACTTTTTTACCTGTCTGGTTTTTATTTTGTTTGTTCTGCGAAGTTGCAGTCAGTGTCTCTCTGTCCTTCCTCCTGATTTGCTCAGTGGTTTGGGAGCCTAAGGGAAGGGTGGATTAAATTGGAAAATATAAATAACAGATCAAAAATTAAAATTGATTGGATAAACAATTTCCCTTATTCTGTTTCTTAATAAGTGATTGATTTTTTAATCAATATTCATTATTTCTCAGAACATACCAAACTGTTTATTGAATAAATGAATAGCTGGAGCTACCATGACATGAAATCAAAAAGGTGAACCAATGTCTTTAATAACATGGGCTGAACAGGCCACCTCATCTTACCTGGCTGAAACTAAAAGTCAGAAATTTAAGACCACTGAGCAGGTGATTGAAACACAGGATGCAATTTGTGTTAGGGAGTGTGTTTTCATGGTTTGTATGCATGGGCGTGCAGCCATGTGCTGATCAGCATGACATTCCCACGATGCATCTGAAAGTTTCTTTCCCTTTGATATAACTTTCGTGTTCTTGCCCTTGATTCTTCATTAGTCAGCAAACTCTAAAGCTTCTGAAATTAAATTCAGATCTGAAAAATGAGATCTGTAAAATTGTTCACAGCAAAGTCTTCAGGCATGGAAAACAGATTTCTCTAATAAGTTTTTATTCACCAGCATCATATTCAGTGGCACATATAAACTATACACTGCATTCTAAAATATACTTCAGACTATTTCATATTGCTTGACATAACGTAAAAAATAATCTTCTCCTTTTGAGGTACAGACTTCATGAGATCTTTTGTTTAGTGGAAGAAAAAACACTTCTAAAAGTCTTTATAGGACTAACTCTACTAGTATGAAAGAAGAAGCACTTCCAGGATCAAGTTTAAGAGAAAAACATAGACCTTCATACTTCAGACAAAGGATTTAGTGGAAATATTCACTGATGTGCACTCAGTCACAAATTCTCCAACATATGTTTGCACATATATTTAAAAACAATCAAATACATCAATCTTTTTCTACTTAGTAAAATCTCATAAAATAAACTCATAAAACTCGTAAAATATTTCTCAGTATGTGGAAATAGTTAAACTTCTTCTAATACACATGATTTTACTTCTTCTGAAAAACATATATATACACTGTACTAATCAACTGTTAGTAAATGGCTAGGAACTTTCACTTTATCACCTATTTTAGCTTGTCACAATTAACTGAGTGTATAACCAAAAAGTTATTCTATAGGTCTCAATGACAAAAGTATGAAATAGCTTAAGCAATGAAAAGAAGCTGAAGGAAATTAGGCTCAGTTCATACATATTTTGTAGATTAATTACATGTGTTTGCTATTGTCACAATTAATTATACAGGAATCAAGTACCGCGACCATGCTGTCATCCGTAACAATACTTACTAATATAGTAAAAGGGCGTTCATATAACTTTCTTGCTGTTTCTAGACCATAAAAAATTTGTGCAAAAGGTAACAGCCCGTAGTGAAACAAAAGTCAAACCTAAAATCTAAATCTTTGAATCTAATTTCACTCTCAGTGTCAATTCTCTGTACAACATTGTTTCCCCATAACAAAGCTATAAATCCTGTAAGCAGTGCTAAAAGGATCAGTCTCCAAATACTTCATGGAGAGTGTATGAAAAATAACTAAGCAAAAAGAAATCAGCAAAAGCAAGAAAAAGTTTAGCCATAGGTCACCAGGACCCAGTCCTCCATGCGGCTGCTCTGCACCTATGCGGAACTACAGCAAGGCAGCCCTAAGGGGCTGCAATCAGGGAAGAGCTGCCACATTATACTAACCTTAAGGTTAAAGAAATGTTAACAACTGAAATGAAACTGCTTCCTGCCACAATATATAAATATTTTGCAGGACCTCTAGTGGGCCTGAGCACATAAGAGTGATAATCACTGATCAAAACTACCTTTTCCGCTACCCCCAAGCATAGCATCCCAAACACAAGTGCTCTGGCTGCTGTAGTCTGGTATTTGCACCGTAACATCGATATGTATGAGTTTCTTAAGGACTGGTTGCCCCTTGGAAATGTTATAAAATATGTTATTTTCTAAAGTGAGATTGCTAAAAATAGCTGTGATTGACCATATTTTGGTGTAGGCAACATGGGAGGATGGCTTGCAGGGCCTGGAGGCAGGCTGCTTTACTTCCCAGGGGCTGGCCAGGAGATGGTGGTATCGAGCAGCTCGCTCTGCCTGCTGCCTCGCTTTGTCCACCAGGCTAATTTTAAGCCTCGGAGCCTGCCCAAGGTCTTCTGTACATCTGGACGCTGCACTGCAACATGAGAGTCTGCCGAATTGGCTGGCGGCTGCTCAGAGCCCTGCCGCACAGCCCGTTCCTCCAGCTGAACACACGAGTGGCGTGTTCACGAGCTGAACACGAGCGTTCACGAGCTGCGGGATTGCTGAACACGAGCGTGTTCGCTCCCTGACAAGTGTCCAGCTCTCCCGCAGAACCTAGTACCGCAGCATCAGCTCTGGTAGTGATAAAAATCAAACATTTTCTGGAGCCATTATGACCTAAAATGTTAATGCAGTTTACTTTTTTAAAATGTGATTGATAGCTGGGGGAAAAGTGCCCATAAATTACTAAAGGCAAATACCCTTCTATTAGCACTCAGGAGATTCTTACAACATTTGCCAATCTCTGTTTTACTGGAAAAAAAAATTAATTTGCTGAAAGCTTAGGGTTTTTTTAACCTGTCTTTGTCTTTCTCCATAAAAGGCAGTTATTTTTACCATGAGTCATTTAGGAGATGTAATTCTAACGTACTATAACTATACGTTTCAATTAATGCTCTACCTCTCTGATAGTCTTTACGTTTTGTGTTTTATGAAACCATTAACTATTGTCATGTTTCTATTATGATACTATTAGGAAATAAAGAGCTGTATGACCAAGTAAAATAAATGCATGACAGTTACTAGGAGCAACATCTGTGCACTACCATACATGTTTACACTAATTTCCTAAAGATTGTCCCATTCATTACAGAGCATTGTTACTTGCTGTGGCACAACCCTTATTTTCCTGCGTTTAGGGAATGAAGCAAAGAGAGGGCAAATGAGAGCCTAATCATTACTACTTTTCATTTTGCTTCTAATGTGCTGCCTTTCCCTTTCTTTTCCTCATGCACAAATCCAAAAAAGATCCTGATGTTACAGTCATAAAATGTAATTCTTCTGCAGAAACACAGACAATAATGCTTTCTGTATTCAGGCATATTGCATATTCTAATGGCATTTGGCTAAATTGAGTATGGATTTAACATCAAAGGCTTCATGAATTTTTCAAATGAGATATTAAAGTCAATATTTCAAGTGAAAGATATTTCAATTTAGTTGCACATACAACAATAAAAAACTTCTACAAGGCAGAGGAACTAGTGGCTATGGCAGTATTAGTTCATTCAGGAAATTATTAGTTTATAAGAAAATCAAACAGAAGGTTGTGATACGGCAATGACATTGAATAAATTAGGCTAACCGATAGACGCTAACATACTTTATCTCTTGGAGTCTGAAGCAGAACTTGCCACTGGCATGTTCAGGGCTTCAAGTATGGCTTGATTTGGGGAATTTTACTTATTTATTTTGTCAATTCAAATGTTTAGCATCAAGATATGTCTTCACAGCCTCAGAAATCTGCTTATTTTCAACTCAGAAAGGGCTGGGTCTGTTTTGTGTGAGGGGGAAAAAAAAAAAAACAGTCCCCAATCTTGTTTATTTTTTAATCTTAGTGCTTTTTGCTTCAAATTGTCACTGCTTATGCAACAGCTTCTGCTTTCACAGTGAGTTATTTCATGCATGAGCTCAGTGCCAGCCCAAACAGTACTAAGCTCTGAAAACTTGGTGTGCTGGTAGAGAGACCCACAGACTCGCAGACGACAAGAACACAGACTCTAGTGGTTCATTTCCTTTCCCATTTCCTATGCCCTTTAAATCAGCGAAACATCGTATTATGATGCCTTGACATATCACTGCAGAGCACATGCGTTTATATCACTTAACACAGCATGGGAGGGCTTGATGTGCTACGCAGTCATGTGGCACTTACTTAAGCACTTATAATCACAGTGCCAGGAGCTGCCTTCCCCGTGCAGAGCCCAGGTCATTTGGAGCGCTGTTCAGCTTAGCCAGTGGGGACCCCACAGGTGTTCGGGGTCCAGGTGGTTACCGGGTTGCTCATCCCTCCAGCCTTTTCTGCAGCTCACTGCTTAAAGCATAAAATGGGAATATCACCACCTCCAGTGCAGTACGTGAGGAATAAGCCTTAGTCTGAGGAACTATGCTCCAAAGAGGCATTTCTTGAGGAAACAAAGGTACAGTAGAGGTTTCGTACAGTTAACAGCACCAACCATAAGTAAAATAATATTTTCAAGATTATTTCTGGGGTTTGGGAGCTGGTTTCTTCTTCCTCTGGTCATCCTTCAGATGGTTTTTAAAAATATAACCCATACTTAATAAACCAGCAGCACATCCAAAACCTTCCAATTAAAATTTGGTCCTTTTTATGACATGACTTACAACGACATTGTTAAGATGATCCTTGTGATCTGCACTCACACTGTCAATCAGTGTTTAAGGATTCTGAATGCAGTAATTTAATATTTTCCCTCTTGAGGACGAGTGTACACATACATTTGGAAGTACTTCTCTCAGGAGATCTAGGTGAACAAGGGAGCCCCCATGGTCCCGGGTACTGTTTCCCTCCCTCACTGCTAGCTGAGAAGGAATATTTGGAGCTAAGATCAGAAAAGCCAGCCAAGCTCTAGCACTTGATCTTGGACAAGCAAATACTATGCAAATAGCAAAACAGTTCCCATGTTCAGGATCTCTGCYCACCAGTGATTACCTACACTGATGCACATCACAATTCCATTGCAGATGGAATTAAGACATATGAGGAAGAAACTACAGGAGGAGCTTATTTAAGACACAAGTATATTTAGCATTAACTGAACACAAGCAGTGCAAAATGCCTTTCATGGGAGTTGATGATTTCTCCTATATCCTTTGCAATTGCATATGTGTGTTTATAAATAAAAAGAAAAATGAAAGTACATTTGGCAGTCATTTATTTTCTCCAGTTTAAACAGCCTTCTCAAATTGATGTTTTATTGTTTAAGCTTTTCTTGTTTTTCCCTTTTGCTTATGCTAGAGAATCAGCTGCTTAAGTAGCTGGACTGAAACCTGTGACACAAAATGGGCTGGTTGCTTCTTTTTGAATCTACCATCCTCACCCCTGGAGGAAGTAGGGCTGCTTGTGGACTTGGATTCAGCAGTAACTGAGAGGTTTGAAGGGGACAGTACTTCTGCATGTTTCCCTGTTACCAGGAAGAACCAGCAGTGTGAATAACCAAGGGGAGTGCATATATGGACCACAGAGAAGCACCTTGCCTAAGCAGTAAAATAGCAAAGATGAGAACGGGGGAAAAAAAAAGGAAAAAAAAAAGTATTTGCCTGAATTTCAATCCGAATCTGTTAGGAAACACATTCCAGAATAAATCAAACCAAAGAACAAACTGGTAATTGCCTTCATCACAGTTGGAAGCAATTCCATTTCGCACAGTACCTCCTAGAGCACTGCACACTGTGCAGGTAACTTTCTCCAGGACAGATTCATCTCTCCTGTGGGATACGGTGGCAGGGGAGGAGGGTGCCAGGAGCATTCTGACCGACCAAAGGTGTCAGGTGACCTTTCCCTATCCTGGAACTCCATCAATAATTTTGTAAATTTTGTACCAGGTCAGAACTGCAATGAACAGAAACTGTCAAGTTATATGTTGAAAACAACGCCTACATGTTTCATGAAGTTGAGCATTCGGGGAGAACTCATTCTTTTTCTCTTCTATTTATTACAGGTTAAGGCCATAACATAACTGTTCCATTTAGGTAGAAATAAGATACACAGAACCAAGTGGGAACTGGTCAAATGGGACCAATTCTTTACTTGAGAAATACATTTCTTATAAAGCCTTAGGTGGTTCACAGCAACTGTATTAGTCCTCTGAGTTAGGGTAAACTCTGTACATTTTTACAGAGTAACAAACAGGAAATAACTTAAGAAAACACCTTAATCAGTAAAAATGAAAATAAAATCTCCATACAGGTCCACTAAAAAGCTTAAAAGGCAATCAAAAATCAAGTTGTTTACCAGGCACACCATGCCAAGAATAGGAGCAACCTCACTGCAGAGTATAATAAACAAATTCTTTAGTGCTGCAAATTATACGTATGTTTTCTTTATCAACTCTGTACATAATCTGTAACCCACACTCCCAAGGAAGACAACAGGAGAACTTGGTTGAGTTCAGTCCTTCAGCACTGAGCTCTGTGTGTTCACCCATCCATCTCTCTAAGGAAAAGAAACACTACATGTCAGGAATGAGTCCAGTAATTATCTTCTAGCACAGGAGCAAAGCCAGCAACATTCTGGTAATAGCAGCATTAATGCTGAAAGTTTACATTGTCAAAAGAGAAAACATTTATAGACACAATCTGGATATTTTAACTGTCATAAGCATCAGTGATCTGATACTATGTAGCGTTGTGGCCAAAGCATTAATTCCCTGGTGTCTGATTGCCATCATAATCTCAGTATTTCCCTAATAATACTTAATCCAACAAAATTTAAAGAAGAAAAGCATGGACCACATCACTATTAACAAATAAGAAAGAAACCAGGAAAAAAGAGTGGCTTATTTTCCTAAAAATAGATGATGAAAATATTTTCTATTCTATGATATGACCACAAGATAGCACAAGCAGCAAATGTCTCTTGAAATTCAAATCCATTGTACTCACCACAAATCCTCACAAGCACAGAATAACTTTAATATAGCTGCTGGGTCAATTACTTTTTCTTACCTGCTGAAAACAAAGTAAAACAAAAAAAGGCCCCAAAGCTCACTTGTACAGGGGAAGGACACAAGAAAAGGACAAAACATGCACTGTATGTGAGTAATCAAAAGCAAATTTGTCCCAGAAATATAAATAAGGGACACTGGAAAAAATACTTAAAGCCCTCCACGCAACTCCAAGGAAAATTAGATTAAGGATACCAGTGTACACAATTCATTACACAGACTATGGTAATGCTTGGCTAAAACTAGTGCTGAGTCCCCAGCTTTAACAAGCACAGTCTTCACACACAAATTAAAAATAAACAAATAAAAAAAGATATTAGAATGACCTCACTTACTGGCAGTCAATCAAACTGCAATTTGTTCCATGAATCCTGAAGCCACCTTCCTATAACACATCAAGAACTCAGGCTTATTGAATTGATCTGAATAAAGTCCGATTTTTTTTTCCTGGCTACAGCAATTGGTTGTTCCTATCAAAACATTTAGTTTTATGTAAATGACTGCTTAATGGCTAGATGGAACCATAGCAGGATGTTTAAAGTTAAATCATGCTCACTTAGCTTGGTAGTTTCAATGCATCATTACTTAATAAAAATGTATTTCTTTAAAGTGAGGATTGTGGCAGACAGCAAGTAGTCTGACACTAGGGTGCAATGTCACTGATGTTAATAGCTAACTTTAATAGTGACAAAGAATAGTCTTAGGTCTTCAACATACATATATTACCATAACTTTTAAAACAGCAGTTTTCATTAATCATACAAYGGCATGTTGTTTCATTTGCAGCCAGCTGATTAAAATACAGATATATTTTCCTGAACATCATGGAAATTGCAGACACTCAGCAGTTCTTTTACACAGCACAACAATGGACAAAAAAGTATTAAGTAAAACAACGTACAAACTCATTTTTCTGCCAAAACAATAATAAAGCTTTGGGTAGAGAACGGCTGAGGAAATGCCCTCCATTCTACTGCAGCAGCTACGTGTGGACAGACACTTGCAGTTGACAATTTTTATTTTCATGAATCCAAACTTTTAAAGTGTTTGTAATACAGAGAAATCTACCCTGAAAATAGAATTCTTTCTTAGGGAATGGGAAACAGTCTAGCGACATTAGCAAGTTTATTGTCCAGATCTGAGTGAATCTCAAATGATTTAGATAATTCAGTATCTTAGGGACTCTTGAAATCTTCAGTCTGAATAACAAAAGAGAAATAGTCAAGAGCCAAAAAAAACAATTTCATCTCAGGCCTATATCCTCTAAACATATAATTGCCTATTGTTTACTTTGCAGCTGAACTATACATTTAGCTTAAACTAAAGATATATTTTTTTACTATTTCTAGAAGGGATGCAATGTACATCTCAATCATATAAATAGGTAAAAATTGGTGGTTATGGTAACTTCAGAAAATAGATAAGGCAAGCAGAGATTGCCAACTAATGGCCGTTTCTTTGCTTATGTTTGAAATCTCTATGAAGGATAAGCATGGAGCTATCAGAGAACTTTGTCATCAGCTGACGTGAGGCTGAAGCAGAGGAGTATTTCTGCATGTATGAACAGTTGTTCAATATTTGGATATTCTAAAGAGATATGGTGAGCAGATACAATGAGATTTGGGAAAATAAAGAAAGGTACAGAGGTAGAGAATTTTTTTGAGTTTGAAACACTCTGTTTTCTGTTCTCTTTATAGAAGAATTTCTACTGTAGTAAAATACTTCTTTTCATTAAGAGAACGTATTTTAAAGGCTTTTTCTCTCAGATTTTTTTTTCCAGGAATAATGTCGGTACCCTTGTTACTTAGTGTTATTTTTCTGTCTAGTATTATTTACTGCCATTATGTGAATAATTGAACATATACTGAATATGTATACATGCATGCAATATTTTGCTAGTTATTGAATCACTGTTGCCATTTCCATGGGTCAATTGCTAAAGTATTATTTTCCTACAAGACCACACAGTTAATAATTAATAAATCAATCAATTTACCAATGTACTTTTTTTACAAAGTCCTTCAACTTTTGTGCTGTATACTTTATAATCCCTACAGAGATTTCACAGACTTTTCAGAACCTACTTGGCCAAAAAAAAAAAAAAGAACACACTATTGCACAATATATATTGTACAATTTAATTTACCAATACAATTTTCAGCCACACTGTGGGCACACTCCATTTTGAACGACAGGGCTGAAAATTTTGCCCCTTTTCAAAGTTCTTTTGCCCTGTGATGTAGTTGAACAGTCACAAAATGTTATAAGCAAAAAAAAAAAGTTCCTCCTCTGTAAAGGTAACAGTCTGCAAATATGCTCCAAATACACCGTGCTGGGTAGCTAAAATGCTGCCTCACTACCCAAAGTTGCTTCCAGACTTCTTGATGTATCAGACACCTATGACATTCACTCACATTATTATATATCATCCACTTAAAGCTGCTCACAAACTTAGTGGTTCCCTTCACTTCTCATCCTGTACTTCCAGACGCTTTAAAAACAAGGTAGCAAAGTCAGTGGGTAGCATTAGTGCTCTGTTTGGTAAGTCTTTTTTTTTTTTTTTTTTAAAAAAAAGGCATTTTATACAACAGAAATAAAATTGTACTATTATCTACACAGGCAATGGTGATCCATGGAAATAAAATTTTTGAATTTATCATTCATCTATTTTCCACTTTTAACAAATAGAAATGTCATTTGTTGATTATAATTTGAAAAGCAGAATGTGGTGTCTGCCCATTATCTCCCGAATAAACTCATTCTGATGAATCAACTGCACAACAGATAACAAACAGCACACAAAAGATCCACTGGAAGACTGGAATACTGCACTGGAATACTGCATACCTAATTCTGTTCGTGGATGTAGCCCTGAGTAGCAAGAGCTACGCAGTATAATAATCTTTTACAAAATGGATTATTATTTATAAAGCCTTGTCCACCAACAGACAAGATTAGTTATTATTCTTCTAATAATCATTGTCTACCAGTCAATATATACTGGACACAATAAGTTACATGCTTATAATTATAATTTATGTACATATTTCCAAGGAGTTTCTTTGACAATAGCATTTTGCTGTGAACACAGAACCAGGAACCAAAATTTGTTCAGTCCTAACCTTGCCTCCCACAACAGGTTCTTCTGCAGCCTTGTGCAACCCACTTCCTCCTTTTGCAAAACGGGGATGCAGCCACCTGCTTGCCTACCTAGAGGAGGCTACTGGAAAACTCTTTAGCCTTCAGAACAGAAAGGCAAGCCTGGCAAATTCCTCATGTATTTGGCAAATGGGTATAGCTTCGTGCACTTCAGTCCCAGGGCCTCCTTGGCACCTAGTGTGTTTTCTCTGTATGCTCCTTGGGTAAGTCCAAGTTGCAGCTTGACCTCTGAACCTGTATATAGCTTTAGCTGCTAAGCTAGAATGGCCGAAGTTGTCCCATTGACTTCGGCAGGATTAATCAGATGCCAAGAGGTAAGGGAGTAAGCAAATGTTTGCAGTGTGGGGGCTATGTCTGATGAAGGGCCAATTTTGCCATTGAAAATGTATAAATAAAAATCACGCCTAATTTGCTTCCACTACTAATGCTTTATATACTATTATAACTGGAAACAAATTAGATGCCTTATTTTAAATTGTTTACTTACAAATCTTATTTTCTTAAACAGTAGAAATCAACAGCCATTTCTCTTCTAATTTGATGCCGTTGTCACATATTACAAAGATGGAGCATAAGAGGTTTTTTAAATTATCTCACTATGTACTGAAGTGAAACATTTGATATAACACTACCCAACTGAAACCAAATTAAAAAATGTTTTTATTTGGAGAGCACCAATAAATGGAAAACTAATCTAAAAGGTATTAGGATGCAGTTCAGTTTCATACAGGAGTTGTCCCATCCATTTTAAAGATGCTGCTGCTATTCTTTGTACAAATTCCAAAAAGCTGAGTCTACATCATATACCTGCCTTCCTTGATTTTTATATGCTGATACCACTTACATTTCCTCTCTAACCTCAGTTATATAACCCCATGACTCATGTAACTTCTTTCTTACAGTCCAGGTAACCACCAATTCTATCATAATAAGGAAGGGAAGATTCCCCCCCAAGACTGTGTCTTTGAGGAGGGACTTTGAGGACTGCATTCTCCTCTTTCTTCCTTTACTTCTGGAGCAAGTTCCCTCCTCATCTTGACATAACAGTAAGTCTCTGAAGTTTGTTCCACCCTATGATGACTGAAGCTTTTCAAGAGGATACAATTCTACAAATCCTCAGCTCTTCTCTACAGCAGACATTGGGTTACATTGAAGTTACTTGCAAGAACACAAATTACCTCATTATCAGACAGATATGAAATTACACAAAACTTAGCAACTGTGAAATAGTTGCTCCTCTCCAATCATGTCATGGTTTTCTTCCATATGGAGAATTCACAGCAGTTAGGAGATTTTGATACTGTATAGGTTTCACTAAACTCCTTTGGGTCCCATCCTTTACAATGGTGCTCATAATTTGGAAGAAAATATTAAGAACTTAATCAGTCCGACATATTCCATTCCTCAGAGAGCAGTGCAAACAACTCAACACCAGTCACACCAGTGACTGGTACTCCAAGCAGGAGATAACACTGCCTGTGTCTTTTGATGGAGGAAGTTGGGTCAGGCTGCCCAAGGAAAAATCATCCATGAGAAGCACTTAGCTCAGGCTCTCTTACAAATCCTTCCCATGCAGTTCTGGAACCAAGTAATTCCAACATTGCTGTTCTCTAGGCACACTAGATCCTTAATGGAAAAACTGCTTCTAGCTATGCGTTCATTAGAATTGGAAATGGAGAGTCACTCTTCTAGCCCGGAGCCAGAAGGTGGGCTATCTTGGAGGCAGGGTTGATAGCTTTTGAATTCCAGATGAAGTCAATAGATACTAGATTGGTGTCAAATGACAAGAGCCTTAAGCAGAGGGATGACAGTGTGTGCACTATAGGCTGTTGTTAATTTACCTGCTCAAGATAATGCTTCTTTAAAATTAAAAATGAGTAATTGAAAAACAGCCCAAGAAGCCACTGCCTGCAAATTCTAGGCCTCCTGGCAGATCTGCGTTGTGGAGGATATGTTTTTTTAGAAGTATGAAAATTAAAATTACATGTTAGAAAAAAAGGAAATGTAATTGTTTCTCTTACCAGCTATTCAGGAATTATGCTTTTACCATCTTAGCATGGCCATGTACAAGGTCTTTCCCTTTCACAGTTGCCCTCGTATGGTACTTTCATTACATTTTAGGGGAAGTAGCACTTTTCCTCTGCATTGATCTGGGGCTGAAATCTTTTTGTCATGTCTCTTCCAAGACTGGCAATGTATTTCAAAGTCGTGACTTACACAGGGCCATCTCATTGCTGCCTTGCTCTATGTAGATGGTCAGATACCAAGTTCAGCATAAAGCCTCTGAGAGAGAAAGAATCCAGTTGGATAAAAAAATTAAATCTCACATATTCTGCTAACCAGAGAGGCTGGACTCTGGCTTCCTAGATAGCAAAAAGAGACCTTGCCCACAAGACATTCAATCCAGGCACTGCAACCACTTAACTCAGTGACTTAGAATCAGTATCTGACAGGCCTGAAAAAACAGGCAATAGGTAACCCAATCCTAAACTCCTATACTATCATTTATTATCAGCAATTGAAGGTAGAAATAACAATGTTTGACACTTCTACAGTATTTTTTTCCACTCCTACAGATGTTCATGTCCCTTGAATATCATTATCCTTGTAATACTAGTTCAAAAATACTATCCTTGTAAGAACAGGTTAAAGGAACAGAGAGATACATCAACTAGTGACAAATCAAAAGTAGAGCCCAGCTCTTGTCATGCTCAGTCCTTCATTCTTGGAACATAGAGTTCACACTCGTTTTGAAAGCTTTGACTCCATGGAGCTCATGTAGGGAGTCTGCTACTTTTTCCTAACACGCTCTGTACTGACTCACCACCATTGACTTCAGAAGAATCACTGATGATTTACATGCATGTGAATCAGGGCAGAATTAAAAACAGGATATTTAAAGAGATATTTTTCAAAACTTAGAAAAAAGTGAGAGGAAATAATGGGGGAAGAATACGCATACAATGAATTTGTTAACCTCCATAATTTACTACAATCAAGGTCATGTATAAATATTTATGTACAGTGAACTGCCCATGGATTACATTGGCTCCTCTCAGGCATGACAGTCACAGAGTCCTCTGTGCGCAAAGTGGCATTTTTCAGCTTAAAATACTTCAAGACAAAAGTCTCAGCCATGGCTACTTCGGTCGTCAACACGTCCAGACACTTCAGCGCAGCAGCAGCTACGTGAAAGCATTTTTTGTTTCCATTTGAAGGTGAACAGCTGACTTTACAAAAAAGTTTCCCTCTGATTTTTTAGTCCTATACAACACCACCTGTCTCATCAGCAGGACCACTCTAAAGGGATGGGCCTCAAGGCACCTCAGTCCCAAGATTCTCCATGCCTCATTCTTCATCCACGCTGCTAGTAATGTACCATCACTGGCACAGTTACACCTGAACACTCTGGTGCTGCCAAACACCTGGCTTGATTTTCCACTGTCCAAATGAAAAATAAGCATAATCTGCTTTTTGAGGATACAGCAAATGAGGGAGTTCATGACAAATTGTGTTGGTTTATGCAGAATAGTGATAATAAGATACAAATGAGAATTTTTTTCTTAATGAATAATACTAATCACGTTTCAACAAATGCTGTGCCCTTCTAATTAGAGAGAATGCATAAAATCAGCTTAATTTATTTGTGACTAGTTATACATAGTTTAAATATTTACTAGAGATTTACTCTAACATTTGAAATGATTTTAAACAGTTCTTGCAGTAAAAGTAGACCCAGTAATGTAAAGCAGGTTACCATTCTAGCTTATGCCCTCCCTTTCATTATGCAGTGTATGATGTATACCCTCGGTTTTCAATATGCAAGAGAAAGGATATTATTGATTTACATGCTAATTCTCCAACTGTTCCTAATTTTCTTGATTCCTGTTTCCAAAGTTGCACTTCCAACATTCATCACTGTAGTACACTAGAGGGGCTGAGCATCTTTTTCAATAAATTACAGGAACTATGACTAATTATAGTGATATTAACTATGCAAAGTAATGTGTAACTTAAAATGGATACGTTTATCATTTAAAATTATGCTTTTGACTCTTGATGGTCTAATACATGACTACTTTTTTAAAAAATACAGATTATGAACTGTGCTATGTTTTCTAAAAAAAAAATATGTTTTACAGATATAGACAGACCCTGTGAAGTTGATGAATGGAAATAAATCATTTACTTCCCAAATAATGCATAGCAAGTAGAGGACAAGATTAATGTAGGGCATGTAGGGCAAAATCCTGACAGTTTTAGCAAAGTTTCAGCTTGAACCGTGTCATTAGCATCTCTTCAGCTCACAGGATTTGGCCCATGTATTCTTCTTAATGTTACAGTGCTAACATTGCAAGTTGCTGGGCTAAAGATATCAGCATTACCTAACAAAAATATCAAGTGAATCTGGCTTTAAACAGAATGCTTAGTATGTTGCAAAGGTACTAATGTCACTGCTGCTTCGTTGCACTTTTTATGGCAGATATTCACTCCTCTTGGGAATGCTGGCACCAAGTACTCACAAAAGTACTGCTCTGGGTAACAAGCTGGCATGACCCCCCTGCCACACTGGACTACGACTGTTACAAAACACACTGCTCCAGCCAAGCCAAGATTGCACAGGACACAAGACATGCTGTCAGCCCCAGCCTGATCTGGTGCCATCACCATGCACAGCACCATCAGATCCCACTTCAGACATGGAAGGTTCACATTTTCCTTGTTTAGCCTTTTGTTACTACTGTGGAAATAGAAGCTCCTTCTGTTGCTCCTGACATCCCTTTCAAATCTCTCTTCAGCTGGACTTTAGTTTTCCCACCAACATCCTTACGTGCATGGGCAATATTTCTAAAATCCTCTGTAGCTGCCAGAGCTTCCAGTTCCCGCATGCTGCCTTTTCACTCCAGAGCTGTTCCACTATTTCGCTGCCTAGTCAAGCCAAGATAGATTGAGAGATCCAATTCATGTACTTGATTTCCTAAGTACTGTAGTGGACCACTCTTGCACTTGGAGGATACTGTCCTTCAAGACCTGCCACCTTTCCTGAGCTTCTTTTATCCTTTGGAGCTGCCTCCCACAGGATCTAATTAGCAGTCTCCTGAATTAGTCAGTTTGCTTTCTCTGCCAGACTCCTTTGCTACTGCCCCACCCATGAATTCCACTATTTCATGGTCACTACAGCCAAAGTTCCCATTGGTTACCTCAATAAGGTTAGGCCTCAACCAATTCTTCCTTGCTAGTGAATAATAGATCCAGCTGTAAAGCAGTTGGTCCATTCAATATCTGAGTCAAGAAGTTATCCCATACACATCCAGAAACTCTTTTAACTGCTTTTGTCCTGTAGATGTCAGTTCCTCCAAAGAYAAAATGCTTTTTTTATTAAAAAAAAAAATCAGTTATTTAGTTATGCAATTTGTTAACACTGAAGTGAAGCTTTTGCATATATTTACAATTGCATATTATGGCAGCCTGGGCACATCCAGCATTACTCTTCTACTCATTGGACAACAATGAGTAACCTGATTAAAATAAAAAATCAAAAACTCTAGCACTGCACAGGAAAGTAAATCAAACCACCACATCACCCAATTGACAACAAACAAGATGGGAAGTACCAATGAGGAACCTAAGGACAAGCACATAGACTTAACAGCAAACCTAAAAATCTAACACATTAATCTTGCAGAAAAGTTAGGAAAGTCTTATGGCAGAGAAAGCACATCTCTAGCTCATCTAACTTCCTGTTAGTATTTCTAGGCTTCAAGGTCTTTTTCTCATGATTTGCTGTACAAGGAAGAACTGAGTCTGCTAACTGTCAGTTTTGTGACACTGCAGTTTTATTGTCATCTGCACAACGAGTGCCTCTTCTGATTAGTGAAAGATGAACATTTAAGTGCTAACCTGGATGTTTTCTCTTGTGGCTGAGCTGTTTGTTGTTTGCCTGGGCTGGCTACATGCTTTGACCAATTATTAAAGACAATTTTGGCTCTTAGAAACTATTTTGGTGACAAGGAAGAAAAACAATCTTCCTTTCTCTCACAGGAGGAAAGGAAATGCTTGTCATACTGGTCTTTAAGGAAGGCCTTTCCCTCCAGACACTTCCAGGCTGGTTCCTTCCCCTCAGAACCGTGTACTGTATCCCTGTTATCATTGCATTTGCGCTCTTTCCTGCTTTGCCCAACCCTGCCTCCGGTAACACTGTGGGACAGACCTGTTATTCAGGCTACTGTTTCTTCTGCGGATACTACTAGATTCAGCAGAATTGGTGATGGCTATTCTAGTTACAGAATTTTCTCTCCCTATCCTTTATCCTCCATATTCTCTAGCATACTGCATAGTCTCAAGATCTGGCCTTGTTTACGCATCTGCCTTCTACGCAGCTTAAAAGCTCTCTCTGCAATGGTCTATACTTTTCAGTTGGTCCCTAGATGCCTGAACTTGTCTACAAGAAGAGAAGACTCGTCTATCTGCAAAGATGGAAAGTTCATAAGCTCTCAAGATAACCCATTTCACAACATGAGCATGCTGTTGTGGTAAACAAACAAAAAAAAATAAGTGGATTATCTAATCAGAATTCTTCCTTTGCAACTTCTGGTTTTTGGCCTCTCAACCTGTCAGTGCTCACCTCTAAGAAGAGTTGTCGTTTCCACATTCCCCCATTAGGTTGTTGAAGACAACAGCAAGATCTCCCCTTGAACTTCTTAAGGCAGAACAAACCCAGCTCCTCGTCTCTCCTCAAATGTACTATGTTCCCAAATATTTCATATATAGTGGTTCTGCTTATAGTACAATGTAATGCCAGGAATCTCTGGAAGACAATTTCTGAGACTATTTAAAATCATGAGTAAAAATCATTTACTAGCATCACTTACAATTTTAAAACACAGCTTACAGCTGCCCTAGTTACCTTCTTATCAATCTCTTCTGGACAAGCATTCTCAAGTCTTTTACCTCATCTATTGTTTTCTAATTCTTCTCTCAAGAAAATTTACTCTTAAGAAATCACTGAAAGTTCATAATCTAATTAAATGAAAATGTGTGATAGAATTCAGCACAGATGCATCAATCACTCATTTTAAGCAGAGCTCAGAGATTCTAAAATTTGGAAATTCCTGATCAGATTCTAGGCTGATTTAGAAACTCTTCATACAGTGTTTTCAAAACAAAGAGTAAGGAATTTCTTCCCTTGTAATGTTTTCTGGAACTCAGTACAGTTGATTACCATTATTGCTTAAAAAAAAAAAAAAAAAAAAAAAAAAAAAAAAAAAAAACAGGAAAAAATGGAGAAGAACCTTACAGCTCAAAACAAATCACATACCTGAAAGTATGCATGTACTTTGTTTGGGAATACTTTGTTTACTTTGTACTTTGTTTACTTGGGCTTTACTTCTATTTTCCAAGAAATTGGTAATAATTTGAAATGTTTAATAATGGAACAATAACTAAATGTAATATTTCACATCTCTATGAAACTGTCTTCGTTGCTGTAAGACAGATCTCTATATTGTGGTTTTTTGCTTCTGTTTCCACAGAAGGAATTTTAGCCTTGGATATCAGAATATTTTTAATAGGATAGAGGGAGAAGAATAGCTCCAGAAAGCATTTTTTGTAAATGCATTACTACTAAGAATAACTGAAAAACACTTCACAKGTTTATTATTTTAAAACCTACATCTCTTTTTTTATTTCCTTGCAAAGCACATGAAAGAACAAAGTCTACATCTAAAATACCAATGCGCTCTGCAATCTTTCCAAAGAATTTTAGAAAGAGTATAGATTTTTCCTCTTGCTGTTGTATCTTATAGCACACACTTGCCTTTGCAAAAGCAACACTAAACAATTAGCCATTTAGAACTACTGGATTCCGCATAGTAATTAGTATAAAAATTTTCATAAAATAGGCACATTTTCAAATTATAATTCATGATGAAACCTGTATTTTGAGATTCTCCATGAAAATCAGTAGAAAGCAGTCTGCCAGGTCTTCCCTGAAAGCCCCATTAACCTGAGCTACAAAGAAGCCTGGAGTTTAGAGACAGAACTCATGAATGTTTCTGACTCTAAGCTCTCTATTACCCATTCAGGGGATTGCCAAGGAGTTTGGAAACTGACGGTACAAAGGAATCTCAAGAGCAAAGTAGTAGGAGAGTCAGAAATCTTGATATCAAACCATCTTCTCAGATCAATTTGAACAAATTGTAAAAGGCAAATAAATAATAAATTGTGAAAGGCAAATAAATAATTTTGTTGAGCAGTTGCAATTATCAACAGGTTTTCCTTAACCAAATGCTGATTCTTACATGTGCTTGTTCTGATACCAACTGAATCCCCACCACTCTGAACAAGCACATGGCTTCCACACTGAAAGGTGGAGGCATAAATCCCAACTGACCTAAGCTAGTACTTGCAGTTGTATTTTGACCGCATTATGCTTTATTGACTCATTTAGTTCATTGACTAATTAACTTGACTCCAATCAATTCCTCTTTCCTTATCTACTGCTTTTGATTCTGGCTCTWATGTCAGCATGCAGAAAGTCTGATTTCAATTTGCTGTTTTAGCATCAATATTGCAGGATATCACTGGTAACATTTTCTTGCCTCATAGAATTTCAGCCCCTGGAAGTCTGCCCCTTTGTTCCAAGCAAGGGGGAATGAGACTTGCTTTCTACCTACCACAAAAGAAAAGACAAAAACAAAAACAAATGTTATGTATAGCTGTAGTATGTTTACGTGAGAGTTGGTGAAATGCTGTTTCATGCTGTACTCTATGTCGTTTTAATTAAAATTGTACTTGATTTATTTGTAAAATGCAAAGCTTTGGAGAGGTATGTAGGGATTTTGTCTGCTTTAGGAGGCCTAGAATTCTAAATGTTCTTCCACCAACTTTTTTTTCCCTAGTTATTCCCATTTTTCTGCCATACAGAAGGTACAATAAAACAGTAAACAAGTATACTTGAAAAACAGCTGGAAATCTACTGTCTACTCACCTTTCCATTGTACATCATTTTTTTTCTAAAAAGGCAGACACGTAGCCATTGTGGAATGACTGTTTCCTCTGACATTCACCACTGCTACCTCAAATTGTGATATTTTCGATGTTTCCAAACTCTTTTTATCACTGCAGTGCTGAGACTGAACCAAATTTCAGCATTTCCAGGAATACATGAATGCTTAGAGCCTTGCTTCTCTTTCCCCCTACTGCAAATTCCTGCAGATTGTCCATCCAACATAAATGATTATTCCAGAAAGCACTAAATGATTTCAAGAGTAGCGATACACAGCACTTACCAATGCTTTTATTTAAAGCCTCAGAGATACACAAACTGATATCTAAGAGTGCTTACAGGACAATCTGTAATGTCAAAATCTCCCACATTGCAAACAGTGAGATTTCCTGAAATGAATGAAGAAATGTAGCTATTTAAATTGACAAAGAAAATTAAAACACTCGTAACTAGCTACTCCTACAGAAGAAAAATTCTAGTTTCATAGAAGAAAAATAAGCTCTTTCTCAGACTTTACATAAGGTTTAAATGAAACATCAGTGACTGACTGAAATTTGCTCATGTTTCCTTCTCCAGAGAGAATTTGTTCTGATTCTAAACACCAAGAGCTTAATGTCTTTTACTCAACTGTGTTTCACAATCTATAGAAAGCAGCCTTTCTTCCTTGATGATTTTTCTCTCATGTAATATTACAAGAAATTTAGTTGCCTGCAAATTCCTTCACTGGCCACTATAGCTTAGAGGTCAGAGGTACCAAGTACCAGAACTGCGCTTTAGAGGCCAGGGTAGATGCTAGAGGACTGCCCAGTCCTACTTCTTCCCCATTGATACATTACACCAAAAAGTACAACATCCTGTCCTGTGCACAGCAAAATCTGCACTCCTATTTTAAGAAAGCCAATGTGCAAAAGTAGGGGAGTGCCCAGCTGCTTGAGCAAGGACATTTCCTCACACCAAACAGTGGGACTCACCAGGCACATGGGGAACAGTCGCTGCAGGACAACACTACAGAGACAGACAGGGACATGGCCATGTGCTGGGCCCAGCATGGAAGCTTCTGGTGGGAAAATTCTTCAGAAGCCCATGCGCATGTGTTCCTGTAACAGGAAGTTAAGGCTGTAGATATTTCAGTGAATAAACTGATCACATGAAATACTACTCTAACTAATACTACTTCTATTGGTAGAAATTTTGGTGAAACTCTCCTTCTCTAACACTGAAGGAAAAAAAATTTTTTCAATAAACTGATTAGATTTTTGCTTCTTTGAATCTCTCTTTGAAATAAAATTTACAAAGAAGTGTCAAAGAAGCCAAAAGGATCCTGGGTCTCTAACCCAGGAAAGCAGGGACTGCAGCCTCTCAATGAGAGGGCTGTTCAACCAGGCCAGGGAGCTGCAGAGACAACCTTGCCAAGTCACGCTGCTTGCCTTCCAGATTCCTCCTGATGTCAGAAAGGCTACAGTAATTCTGGATGAGTGTTCTTTGATAAAACAGTAAACACCAAAAATAAAAGTCTCATGCTTAAGCTAGTAGATATTAGAATTATGTAATATTCTAATAGCGTTTCTTGTTGTTGTACAGTTACCTGATAAATGTGGAACTTGCATTCCCTTCTACTTCCTAAGCATGTTACATTTACAAATTTTACAATTCTCTATTATTTTTGCAATACATTTTCCTGAATCAGCTGATGATATTTAATCAAATGCTTAAGACACAATGTAAAACCATAAATGCTTTTGCTTATTCTGGGGAAAAAGTCTGTGCACATAGATTGTTTTTCAAATTAAAAACTATGTTGATGTATCCAGCATTTTTGCTTCTGCTAAATATATTAAAATATTACTAAATGCCTCTTATGCAATAATGCAGCATAAGTACAAATACGAAGCATTTGTACTTCACAAGCAAGCTATATGATTAAGGAGCTATTAATGAAGTGAAACAAAACCACAGTGCTAGAATATAATAGTCCATGAAGTTCTTATGGGTAGAAAGGGAATCTGCAGTGAATAAAAATCAACCTAAATGCTACAGAAAACATAAAGAAAAAAATTGCATTTTTAAAGCCAAAATTTTGTTAAAAACTGCTGACTACTTAAGGAAAGTCTATTTGCATACCACAGGGCTCCATCTGCTGTGGAAAATATAAGCTGCAAGAATGATTTAATATTTAATAGAAGTAGTGGCCGTTGTTAATTATAATTTGCACATTTACAAATCAGCACTGATAGCAATACAAATTATGAAATATAAGGGTGTTATGTTGGATATTGGGGTAAATAAGATGACAGACAAAGTTAATGGAGTATCCCTAACAACAGCTCTGTCAGAACACATCAGAGAACTAATTCAGTTACAAGGAGTCTGCAATGGAAAAATCTATTTAAAATATTAAAATGCTGTTTGGTAAAAGCTTTTTCATAGTGCATTTTACTTAAACAGTTGCTTATTGCTCATGGGTCATTAGCTGTACACCCAGATGCACTCTGCAAACTGCCATTTGAAAGAATAGTAGAAATTAAATAAGAAATATATTTCTGCAGCATTTTTCTTAAAATCTAGAATCAGCTTACTGCAGACTTTAGATAGAAAAATAGTATCAGCTACTTCCAAGATATGTGCTGTTACTGCTACAATGACTTGTTTGTTATTTCTCCTACCAAGAGTAGCATATTATGAAGAATTTAACTCTTCTGAAAAATGTTCCAGCCCCGGAAGACACTCCAAGTGGATTAAGAGACCAAAATGCATGAATAGTAATTCCAATACCATGGACCTAGTTTCAGTAAAAGACTTTACAGTACTTAGATTCCAACACTGCTGAAGCTATAAAATGACTCTTATTTAGTAAGAAGACAGAAATTACCATTGATTGTATTCATTAATCTTCTGTTTCACCTCACTTTTCTCATCATCATGTACTATAGATTACAGATAGAAACCATTAATGCACAAATGCTTTAATAGCAACTTTTGCTCACAGAGTCATTTGCACTGCTACTGCTTTCTGAGTTTTAACATCAGTAAGGTAGTAGGTGATATAACAATGAGGCAAACCTACCACTATTTAATTCAATAGATAACTTAGTAATACATGAAAATATCAACTATAAAATACAAAGCCCACAAAATTCCCAGAGTATAAATTCTTTCAAGATGCTTAAGCCAGCTGTGCTCTTGTAGCACAGTCAAATCATGCTTAGCCTTCAGAAGGAAGCACATTATCTGTCACCTTAAAGTCCAACAACAGCTTAACAATTACATATTTTTTTTGCAAACTTGTTCCTGTCTTTCTGAACCTGCTAGGGTCAATCACCCTGCCTGATCCACCAGTGATTTGCAGACTTACATGCTTCTGCTGGGCCAGGCCCGAGTCCCACACTTTGACTGCAGCCTGTTTTGTTATTGTGTGTTGATTTTCTTATTTTGTGTCCACATTCACTTGCATTTAAAAGTCACTCCTCTCTATATTGCCTCCCAACTCCCAGTGCCTAGGCCCTAGCAAAGGTCGTTCTGCAGAGTGCAATGCATCAATGAGACAAGCCTTTCTCAAACAACCAGGCATTAAAAGATGGGTTATTTGGTACCTATTCCATACTTGCCTGGAAAACATTTGCACGCTGCTCATGTGAAGCTTTTCTGTACAAAACAGCTACTCTGCAAATTATACATACCGAGGATATGAAACTAGGTTAGATACACTGCAAGAAATGGTCTGGGTAAAGGGAAACGCTGCAGGAACACAATAATTCTGTTGTGATACAATCCTGAATCTACAATATCCTTATTGTATTTTGGTTTCTTTAATTCTTACTAAATATGCTTTGTTATCCAAGCAGAAAAGCTGCATTTAGTCTGCATCTTTTCACCAACCCCACTAACTGCCTACGTAAATATATGAAGCTAACATCTATTACTGGAGAGCTATAAGACCTTTATATATTAAACTGAGTGATATTATTTATATGAACTTCAGTAGCACAGTGTCAGGAGCCCTCCAAACTGTGCTATGCTTAAGCATCAAATGAAAGTATTTCCATGTTAAAAGCACTTTCCCTCTAGTGCAGAATCAGTTTCTGCCTATTTTCACTCATCATTTCCTTGCCTTATTACTGGCTTTCTATAAAGAAATCATTCTCACACATCCATGCCAGCAAAAAGAAGAAAAATAGATTTTGCTATTTTTGACTCAGAGTCTTTATTTATTGTGGTGTAATCAGAAAGGTAATTATAATACTATGAAAATTATCACCCAACAATTGCATAATTTGCTCAAGATTCTTTGTTTGGTTTTGTTTTTTTTAATATATGTTTCCTTGTTCTTCTTGGGGTCTGTGGGTATCACCATTTCTTTATGAGATATGTAATGATGAGGGAGACAAATGATCAAGAAGATCAGGCAGTCTTTTAGTGGACCAGTTCTTTGACAGATGTTACTCTGCTTGGCTCTGCTATTTCTACTTAAACCAGAATTTGTTTGTTTCTTCACAAATCTTTAGGGTCAAGACATCAGAAAAATGCAGAAAAATGAATACATAGTTTTTCTATTGATGCTGATTTACTAAGCTTGTGAAATTCCACCCTAAAATCACACAGAAGGTCCATTTAATGGTTTATCAAGCCATCAGCACTTTGACCAAGTAACCAAGATTTATACAAAAAATATAAATCCTGTGCCTGTTGTGCACAGGATGGAGAAATAAGAAAATGAAGTGTCCTGCAGGTTACAAGGACTAGCACAATCCCTCTGCGGTCATCCTGGCTTGCGGAACCTGCTCCACGTTAACATCTGCATGCTCGTTCATTTTGCCATTGTTCGAATCAAAGAGCTACCCAAGTTGCGACTTCCAGATGCCAAATAACACCTAACTCTCATTTCCACCTCAGAAATCTCTTCTGTAGTAAATATCTTCATCTGGGTCAAATATACACTTCACAAAATACATCTGACAAATTTAGGGTTGCTCCTTCAAAATGAACAAAGCATTTTCACACAATAGACCATAAAGAACCTGCTCTTATTTACTAGATGTCCTAATGTCTTGCTGAGAAAACATGAAAACAGGAACAATGCAGTAAATTCCCTTCCCCACTTTGCTTCTTGGTAGTGGCACAAAAGGAATGGATTTTTGCAGGGAAAATGCAGATGTTTTCTTTGGCTTAATTACTATGCTGGGCCAGGATAATGACAGGTTGTGTGATGTAACACCACTACTCTCTTGTCCYATACTACTATATGAATTAAAAAGATCAGACTTTCTTGAAAGGTATCTAAAATCCTACTTCCTATTTTTGGTGGTAAGCAGTAAACAAGGATGTCACAATGATATATTCCAAAGACTAAAGGTATTTTGGTGTTGGAGGAAAGAGGGAAGGGAATGGATGGACAGTGGCACTCAGCACCATTGAAATTCAAAGCATGAATTTTTTGTAATTTACATACTTCCCCTGAGATTGACTATTTTAGAGATCTCTCCAATTCCTGGAGTCTTCAATATCTGGGAATATGAAAGTGGCCAAATGAGAAGAAGCTAATGCAGAAACTGAGCTTCAAGAGTGACTCAACTGTCCCACAGGCAAGTAGGACCCGGGTGCTTCCTACTAGCCACAGAGAGGCTGCTGATAACTTTAATAGTCTGTTAAGTACCAACTATTTGCTCTCAACTAAAGCTATGGTAAAAGGTACTCCTATGCAAAATAAAGTTGCATTAACAATGTTTGTAGAATATTTTAAACTTGYAGTATGTGCAGGAAAGAGAGCCCAAGGGCTCTTTATTTCCCTGCAGTTTACCATGAGGTAGACAAAGGGAAAAATACTACAACACAGAAGGGCGGCACACAGCAAAACCCAGCCTTTTTAGAGTGCAGTACATGATGCAAGATTACAAACTCAGACCAAACAAGCTACCTATGTCCCCTGTTCTAAGAATATTTTAAAACATTCTCATTTATTTAAATATTTAGCTCTGAATAACAGCAAAATGCTCAAGAGAAGCCGGAATACATCACGTAAGAGCTAAATGATACCACACAACCCATCAAACAATCAGCTGTGATAGACATGCTCTAGGTGTCACTTCTTGAGCAGGAGCGTTGGGCTAGGTGATCTCTAGAAGTCCCTTCCAGCCTCAATGATTCTGTGATTGTGTGACTTCCAGGAAAATGAAATGAAAACCACTATGGTTTATACAGTAAAAGTAGTAGATAGCAGCAGAACTGAATAACTGTTAATTGAAAGCATATCYGTTACTACAACAAACTCTAAACACCTGGAAACAGAAAAACAGTTGTTAAAACCTAGTGTCCAAAATGTAATCTAAAATCCTAATTTCCCTAAATTCTGACTGAAATCTCTGTATTTGAGCCAAACTTCCTTTTTTGCTTGCCCAGTTATTTAAGGATTTACTTAAACCCTGTTAAAACCAATAAAATTTGGGGTGTTCTTAAAAGCATTGTCTTAAGTGCTTCGATTGGGATACCACTGCCAACTCAAGACCATGAAGCACAACAGTCTTGGCTCTCACAGTCCATATTGCCAGTGGTACTACCAACCCATGCAGTAATTCCTAAGCTTGACACCCGACATGTTGGCTGCAGTTTAAAAAGGGCTCATCACTGACGCCAGAACTTCAGTACAAACTCATGCAGTGACCACAGCTACTACCAGGTAAGCATTATCCAGCTTAGGAGGCTGAGAGCGTGCAGATCCTCAAAAGAAAAAACCTAAAGAATCACCTCTAAGCTCCAGTCCTGTTTGATAAAGGCAAAGAACTGTAACACTGGCCTCATCTAATATGTTAATAATTATTATTTTTCTAGAAGTGTTATTTTGTTTCCACGGTTTATTTTTGTAATACTAGAACTGTATTTGTTCCAAAGAATAAATGAAAGTAAGGAGCTGTAGTTTTCCCAGATAAAAAAATCCACAACTACTGGTGGACATTTCACTGAACTCTAGAGCTGAACTCTTCTGGTGTTATGTCAGCAAGCACCATATCTATTTACAGTAATTAGTGCATGATAGTATTTTTTTCGTTTTTAGAGTCGATCAGAAGAAAACAGAATAGACTAGTTTGATTCAGCATTATATTGATTCATCTCCTCTAACTTGCAAAACCAATATAAATTATCCCATAAGGATAGCTGGCAGGTAATCCTTAGCCAGGTACGTATGCATGAGCATGAGGAAAATACAGCAAAAACGAAGCTACTGAACTGGAGAAAATACAGAACATACAACATCATAAAAATAAAAGTTGCGCTTCTGAAAGTGTTCCTTTTTATGACTGTCACTGAGGTCTTTTATATGCTTATTCATACCTCCACCTGTAATACTTACACTACTGCCATGTAAATTCAGCCATGACATTCATCCATGTTGTTTACTTGTAGCATCCTTCACTTCTTAATGGGTCCTTTCTCCTTATTTAGCTTGAACATAAAAGCATCCTTTCAAGTTTGTTTTTAAAGAGGAAAACAATTTCCCCCAACTGAATCAATTAAGCATCTCATACAGGGGTCTAGATTGGTGCTCTAAGCTTTTTATCTAGTCAGGGAATCTTCAGAGGCACAAAAGAGCTCTGAATAATCTCCTTGAAGTTCCACTGACTAAAATGTCACCATGCCCATAAGTCTTTCACTTAATGCTAGACACCTACAGTTAGACCTCTAAACACATATGGAGATGCTGGGGAGAGATTTTCAACACCATTCAAACTCACATTTAGGTCAATAAGAATTTCACTATCAACTTAAATGGAAGCATTTAAGTCAATGCTAAGTGCTTTTGAAAATCCCATCTGTAATATTTGAAACAGTTGGGAAAACTGGACCAAAAAGAAAGGTGCTTTACAATCGTTGCTTATGTTAAAATCTATACATCAGCAACATGTGAACATGATGCAGTTTATGCACATATAAGAATGCACACACAGATATAAATGAACTGAATTTTTGTGTTAACAGATTATTTGCCAAGTTAAACCCGAATGTGATTTGAAATTACCACAATATTACACTGGATAAAGAGGAATTACAATAGAAATACTAAAAGAACCTCTGTAATAGTGATCCTACTAGGCACTGCTTTAACAATACATATTTCACACTTTTCAGTTAGGGCTGTTTTTCCTCCTTTTTTTCTGAATGTTTGCGAACAGTAAGTGAATTTTTTTTTTTTAAAAAAAACTCAGAACTATCTAGCCAAACCATCCAAATCATTTTTGTATACAGAGATTTTATTTCTAATCTATCTCTGCAAGCCGCTTTGTTAAATCCTAATGACAACTTTTATGCATAACACATAAAATAAACTTTACCAATATTTAACATACTTTTATAAACATGTGAAACCCCTTTATAAGTGAGATGACACACTGCAGTGCATGCAGTTGCACTACAGTATGAAACCACATTTTCTAGATGACTGAAGGTATCTGCTTTGTGCCATCAATTGTTCAACATCCAACACATGCAGTTATTTCAGAATAGCTGTGCATCACATTTGTTTTATTAATAGACAAGAACATTTTATTGTGTAAATTATGTATTACATAATGTATATATGTGTTATATAATATGTAAACTGCTCAAGTCTACAATCTTTTTTATTCTAGGAATGTTTCTTAAAGGAACAAGGAGAGAGGAAGATAAGTTCTTATTTTATCAAGATCCTTTATATTAGCAAATAAATACCTACAAAAATAACCTAGCATAACTAGCACAGATTCACTCAAAAATGGATGCTATAAATCTTCCTTATGTAAGAGGCAAAGAAATCAGAATAACAACAATGTATCACTAGCCTATGTCACCGCAATTATTTGTTTTACTCCTTCAATCTTTACTGTATCTAAACTGACTATAATAAATGAATAATTACTCAGAATACAGTGGAGTTAATTGAAAATCTGCTTGAAGTATAAAACCAAGAAATCATAACAAATATAAGGTTTAGCCAGTGTTTGGGAACTTGTCTTTGCCAATAATTTTTAAGGTTTAGTGTAAATGATACTGTTTACCACCATACATCATCTAACATTATTCTAGAAAGTCATGAATTATTTCAGACCTCCTATGAATATTAATAGTTTTTAGAGTCCTGGTGTTTCATCAGCATACACCCTAATATTAAAGTCTTATGGGGTTTCACTTTTCAAAATGAAACCAATTTAATTCAAGTTTGTTTTATTCTCAAAACCTGATTTCTAAGTCCAGAGAGGGTGTAGACTTTCACGCTTGTGAAGTTCAGTCCTTCCTTGAATGTGAAAGCTATGTCACTTTCTATAGGAACAGGCTGATTTTCAACGCCCCATCTGGACATTCATTTCCTATTGCGTGTCAAAACAAACAGAATCAGAGAGACAAAAACACATTAGAATTTGGATAGGCAAAAGTTTCTTTTTGCTTTGTGCCTGAAAAAACAAAAACAGTTTTGTTTTGGAGACTATGCATTTATGCATTAATCACAAGACTGAAAATAAAGCTGCAATAACGTCCGAATGAAGGATATTACTAAAAAGATAAGCTTTTAATTATCTTTGCCAATTGAAATTTCCTGTTTGATAATTTTTTAAAAACTGTAAGCCCAAAATTTGCAGTGAATCTGGGCAGTATAGATTTTTCTCTCTTGAAAACAAACAGTTAGTAATAAAAGCTTACAGGACAGTGAGTGCATTTACCGAGTTCTGTCTCCAGTGAACCTGATCTGCAGATTGCTTATTTCATCTATACAAGTGTTGTCATAAGTTTGACTAGGGCAGAGGTTAAAGAAAAACATAGATGCTTACATAGCTTTCATACAGAACATACGACAAGGAGGAAAGCTTTCCCTCATCTCCCATGCACACTCCAGTGCTGAACTGCTGCATTACTATATTCATAACACAAATCAGAAGAACCAGACTTGAAGTAGGCTACCAAGTAGAGGACAATACTGCCCTTAGATAGTCACATACAATCTTAGCAGACTGCAGCGTGCGTATGATTTCTGCATAGAAGAGTCAATGTGTTGGCTGTAAAACAGGTGTGCTAGAATCAATAAGTCCAATCGTGTAAAAGGAAGATTGCACTTTAAGTGTTGCTATTATAGCACTGTTGTCTCCTACAGCAGATACACTATATATGCAGTGCTGTAAAACAAGTTAGATATGTATTTACTGTAGAGGCTATAACCAACTTATACTAAAGGTACACGCAATCTTACATTAATTAACTCCAAGTTAAAATAATGACACAAGACATGGCAGTGCCAGAAGATCTCACTGATAGCCAGTGCATGCAGTTGCTCTTTCCTTCCTGAAGGTTTTCTCTTCTTATTGCTCATATTTTCATCATGTCACCTATGATAGCCCCATTATTTCCAGGAATAATGAATCCTGTTACTGAGCATATTATCATTTGCACACAGTAAATATCTGTAATTATCATGACAGGAGTCTGACACATTGGAAAAAGCTACTTTGGAAAACATTAATATTTGAGAAATTTTGAATAGTCAGAAAGTGCATCCTGGAATGAGTATCAGTGTGCTGTATGTAAACCAACTTGCACTCAGAGAGCATTGGGAAAGAGATGGACACTCTGCCCAGGACTCAGTGATGTTGGAAGCAGTAAGAAGTTCAAAATTTTCGGATCCAAACCCATTTTTCTGGAGAAGGTTCTTACGCCTCTTTTGCCTCCAAAATGGATTCAATTTATCGTTGCTCCAAAATGTCCTTACAGTTCCTGCATTCCCTTTCTTAACACCAATCATGTTCTGTTTAAATCTCTGGTTTCCTCTACAATACCTTTTATTTCTCCACCTATTTCCAATGCTACCACTTCTGACTCCAGCAGATTTTTTTCTGCTTTTCTTCATGCTATGCTGGGTTATCTGCTAGTAAGTTTCTGCTGCTGCTATTACAGCTGCACCAGGTGGTGTAGAGACAATTATGTTCAGCAGAACAACAGTCCAGGCCTGGGTGCTGCATCTTCACTACAGAGGGAAATGTCAGGAAAGGTAAATAGCAAAATAGAGTCCTACTTAGCTTAGCTAGGAAACAACAGTTTCTCTGATGCATGTAATTGGAACATATTTACAGTACATATTCATACCAGACCAAACCTGCAAAATGTCAGTACCTACGGCAGAAAAAGAGCTTTTCAGTGAATTGATTGCAAGAACATCCTTCAGGATGAAGCAGAAATTGTCTCCTCATAACCTTTGCTGAGAAATGACTAAAATGCACAAGCTTAATCACCAAACACGTTGTGTTTGGGACAGATGCTCATCATGGAGAATGTCAGTTTAAATTTGGTAGAATCATAAACTATTAATTTAGTAATAGCAARAAGCAATAGTAATTTAGCAATAGCAAGAAGTAAATGCTGGCAGTGGAATTATTTCTGAACTCTGATGGCTGTGGCAAGAAACATGACAGAAGAGTTACATAGATACTTCCTGCTTTTAGTTGTCAACAAGGGACAGGGTGCATATAATCAGGAAAGAATTAAGACCCGGTCAGGAAGGCCTTGCAATCCACCCTGAATACATAATACAGCGAGAAAAACATGTCTTTGGCCCTGAATCTAGAAAAAAGACAAACTGTAGCAGTGTAAAGGCTGAAGGATTGAAGCTATCATGACTAGCAAGTTCTGTGGAATGTAGAGAAGACCATGGAAAACCTATGCTTGGTTATAAGAAAAAATTTGTCTTGTCAATACAATGTCTTGCAGTTTAGGGTCCAAGGACGCTACTTCTCATCTGTTAGCCACCTTCTAGCTGACCTTCCAGCATTTGAAGATGCGAAGATTTTTACTTGATGTTTTTATTTGTTGATATCTACTTTTACTGAAAAACAGTAATGAGAGAACATCTTCAAGAGGGGACTTGAACAAAAGTGTTTTCTGACATTTAGAAGAAAGAAAATAATATTTAAAAATTGACTTTAAGTCTAAAAGTACACGTTTCCCGGAAAAAAAACAGAAAGGATAAAGGTAAAAAGTTAACACCCCTATCTGGAAATGTACATCCCCTTGCCTTTTAGGAGAATAAAAGCAGCATTACCACTCTGCTGTAAAGAGAGGTAAGCAGGTATAAAATCTGTTCTTCTAAGTTTAGCTTTCTTGACAAGATATCGCATGCCGTCAAGAGCTATCTTATTCTATTATGCTTATGCTATCTTATTCTATTACAAGAATTTCTGAGGCCTATTAGCAGTCTGTGGAAATGATCCTCAATAAAAAGTCTTCATAAAATGAGGAATTGTCTTGATAAAATTGTTATTCCATAAGTGTATTCCATAAGACATACAGTATGCACTCATCTCACTGTACATGAGAAAATCACAAGGAGGACAATATAGGCCTTTTACAAATGGGGCCTTAAATTAGTAAAGAAGGAAAGGATGATCTCTTCTTCTGAAATAACTTTTTATCCACAAAGAAGCAGACACATATCTATATATGAAGAGAAATTATAACAAAGAAGTTGGAACACTGGAACCTTCATAATATATTGCACATCTTAATCATGTTTGATATAACACTCTTTATATGGATATCAATTACACTAATGATTCTTACATAATACCCCTGACTGCCTAAGGGATGTGTATTGTCACATCCCTTTTGTCATAAAAATAGTGACTAATTCTATATACACACTAGTTTCTTTCATTTTTATATAATGAATAAGTAACATTGCAAAAAAAAGACATTTTATCTCATATTAGTTTAGCAAACAGAAGAGATTTCACATATGACAGTGCTAAATATACTCTTAAGCTGCTAATAAAGACACAGCCTGAGGGGCAAAATTCTAACAATGAGCAATGCCAGAAGTTTTTATTTCTAGATCTAAAGTAAAAATGTTTCACTTAGGTATAGTTTTAGTGGCATCAAAGAAGAAATTAGGATTTCCAATAATTTTTATCTCTAATAAAATCACTTGAATTAATTCCAGTGTCATTATAGCAGTGAAGAAATGCTTTTAAAAGTACTGTTATTTTCGTAACTTGTCTGTGTGCATTTTATTGAGTAATGAAAACTGAAAGGTTTCACCTGTAAATGATCTACAGTTTCCCAAGCAATTGTCTAGAAAACACTGCAGGCTCAGTGGCGGTCTATAGGGAGTTGGCAGGACACAAGACTCTTTTTACTTATCCCATGAAATGAAGCAGAAAAGCAGACAAAAGGGGAGAACAGTTTCATCTTGGGCTTGCTGAATTCTGAAGAAAACATTTCACTGTCTACACTGGCACTACTTTAAATGCCTGGAAAAAATAAAGTACCCCTTTTCTAAGAGTTCTCCTTCTCCCTAATGCTGATGCTAGGGAAGGCCACTAGGCTGTGACAGAGCTGCTCCTCAGGTGTCACCACTCTCTTGAACAAGATTCTCTCCTTGTTTTCTCATACATGTGTCAGCTTGAAACCATCTGTGATGTCCTCACTTACACATAGGACTGTCAATTCGTTGGGCCACGGACTACCCTTTGTAGTATTTATTACAGACTGTCTACAACCGGGGCTCCTAAAATCAAAAGTATATGCTACAATTAATATTCTCCTTTCCTTGGCCCTCAAATACATGTAATTCTCAAGGTCAATCTATGCAGTTCCAAAGTGTCACTTCATTAATACAGTGGTGCCCCAAATAACATAGCATGATGTTCACTTCCTTATGAGAACTTTGGCTTCTTTCGTAACCTAATAGCATGATGAATAAATTTATCCCAACTTTTTTTTCCTTAAGGTGGCCGTTTAGGAAATTTTCAATAGGAGAACCTCTTTATCTCAAAGTTCAAAGCCATCTAATAAGTTTAGTGGTGCTAATTAAATCCTTACAGCAGTGCAAGTGGGCAGAAACGCCATTGCATTTACACAAAAAGGAGCTTCATAACAGGACATAACACCAGAATCCTGCACAGCTCTGTGGTGCCCTAATATTTGCTACCCTCCCGTAGCCCTACCTTTCTGAAGATTTACTTTTTGTGGTTGATTTAAAAAAAAAAAAAGAACCCATAGATGAAATACAACCAAGCAATTTTTTTTGGTGCATATTTCCTTGGTCTTATTTTTGACCTTCTAAAATAACATATAAAAATACATGGTGTATAGGTTCAGACAATTTTTCATTTGCAATTATTTAACATTGATTTTGATTCAGCTATGAAAGTTGCTATGCCTTTCCCATTTTGTCCAAAAAAAAAAAAAAAGAGAAAAACTGCCAGGATATTTAAATATTAAAAAATGGCTATTGCATATGCATGGCAAGTAACTACCTCTCCAAGATACTTCAGAAAAACTATATTTAGTAGAGTACTTGTGATAAATTATGTATTTATTGTAACAGGGTCAGAAGCTGTTACAATTGGTCAAAAATTCACTTTTTATAAAAAGTACTTCAGTGTCTCAATATACATTTAAGTGAGAACTTGGATGCGCAAGCCACACTGATTCTCACAGGAGGTAAGTTAAAAATCTCAAATTTAATTCTGCTGCGACTCAGTGGTATAAAAAAACAAAGCATTACAGCTCTACCAGTTTTGTGTATTTAGCCTTGCCTTACAGATAAAAATATTTTAAAATAATTTGGAAGTTGGTGTAAATCTTCCACAAATAGGCTATGCACAGCGTATATTGTACTGCTGTCATGCTAATGAGTAATGCATGAGAATAGCTTCTTACACAGCAAAATGGTTAAAAAGCAGGTGGCAATAAGTGAAAGAAGACACCAAGCCGAGTTTAAAMAAACCCATTATTAATGTGCCTATGTATATTTTATGTGAATATAAAAATCTGTTCTCAAACTTTTAATTCTTTAACCCAGGGCTCAGTCCTCAGTCTGGTCCTGTTCAATTTATTCATTAACGACCTAGATGAAGGGATGGAGTGCTCCCTCAGCAAGTTTGCTGATGACACCAAACTGGGAGGAGTAGCTGACAGCCCTGAGGGCAGCACTGCCATCCAGAGGGACCTGGACAGACTGGACAACTGGGCAACGAGTAACCTCATGAAGTTCAACAAGGGCAAGTGTAGGGTCCTGCACCTGGGCAGGAATAACCCTAGACACGCCTACAGGCTGGGGACCGATCTTCTGGAGAGCAGCCCTGCAGATAATTCTTTAACCCAGGGCTCAGTCCTCAGTCTGGTCCTGTTCAATTTATTCATTAACGACCTAGATGAAGGGATGGAGTGCTCCCTCAGCAAGTTTGCTGATGACACCAAACTGGGAGGAGTAGCTGACAGCCCTGAGGGCAGCACTGCCATCCAGAGGGACCTGGACAGACTGGACAACTGGGCAACGAGTAACCTCATGAAGTTCAACAAGGGCAAGTGTAGGGTCCTGCACCTGGGCAGGAATAACCCTAGACAYGCCTACAGGCTGGGGACCGACCTCCTGGAGAGCAGCCCCACAGAGAGGGACCTGGGCGTCATGGTGGACAATAGGTTGACCACGAGGCAGCAGTGAGCCCTCATGGCCAAGAAGGCCAATGGGATCTTGGGGTGCATTAAGAAGAGCATTTCCTGCAGGTCGAGGGAGGTGATTCTGACCCTCTACTCAGCCCTGGTGAGGCCACACCTCGAGTACTGCATGCAGTTCTGGGCTCCCCAGTGCAGGAGGGATGTGGAGCTGCTGGAGAGAGTCCACCGCAGGGCTACAAAGATGATTAAGGGCCTGGAACATCTGCCCCATGAGCAAAGGCTGAGAGAGCTGGGCCTCTTCAGCCTGGAGAAGGGAAGGCTGGGAGGGGACCTCATTCGTGTCTATAAGTACCTCAAGGGAGGGAGTGAGGAAGATGGGGCTGGCCTCTTCTCAGTGGTGGCCAGTGATAGAACTAGAGGAAACGGCCACAAATTGAAGCTCCAAAAGTTCCACAGGAACTTGTGAAGGAATTTCTTAACAGTGAGGGTGACAGAGCCCTGGGACAGGCTGCCCAGAGAGGTGGTGGAGTCTCCTTCTCTGGAGATCTTCAAACCCCGCCTGGACACCACCCTATGCCMTATGCTCTAGGAGACCCTGTGTGTGCAGGGGGGTTGGACTAGATGACCTCTAGAGGTCCCTTCCAACCTTAACAATTCTATGATTCTATGATACACATACTTGCCTGCTGCCTCAGTACTGGGCCGTGACCACACTGTTTCCACATTACAGAAGTGACACAGTCTGCAAGAATGGTGATTGAAGTTCTGGGTAGACACTCATGAGAGCTTAAATTAACCTGTACTAATCTTGGTATCTACCTTGCTGTAGACCTTCGAAATTCAGTGCCTGCTGTAAAATCTTTATGACAGGGTTAATTGGCCCACATTAAGCCTCTTGCTCTGGCAAGACTGTGTCAGTACCTGGTTTAAAGTTAGCTTATATCTATTGATCTTATAGTGCAGGCATTGCTCTGTTGACCACTCCCTGCTGTGCAACTGTAGTCCACAGAAAACATATTAATATCACTTTTCCATGCAAAATTAAGTTACATGACAATTTAAGTCATTTACAAACCTAAGTCTGCCTTTCCTCTTCATCATCACATTCTCTCACAGACAATACAGAGCAGTCTTACATCAAAACACAGCTTCTATGCACCAATAAAGCAACATTTAAAAGCAGAAAATCATTGTAATTCCAYTCCTAAGAGATTTGACCTTACATAATTTATCTAATTTTTTTAGTGTCAGAAATCTCTGTTAAAATTAAAAAAGCAGTGAATTTTATCACTATCACGTTAAAAAACCCCTATCCTCTTAATAATTTGAAGGCTGTGTCTTTTCCTACAGATACAACTCTACCTACTCTTCCTCGAGTTCATCAAAAGAAATTATATTTAATTTCTGTTAGGACATACAATTCAGGAAAGACCTAAAGCAAGAATGAAAGCTTCATTAATTAGGATTTTCTTAATTAGAATTTATTGCATACCTGATTTTGATAAGTCCTATCTCATCTCTAGTCTTCCATTGGTATGGAAGAAAATAGGGAACTAGCTTCTGCTTCTCTAAAGTCAGATGGATTGAATAGATCCAAGCTCCATTTTCATGCTTACCCATGTTTCACATTTACTCACGCAGCACTGGTAATACCACAGAAGCAACACTGACTTTACTCTCACTTTATTCTGAAAACATAGAACTTGTGTACTACATATGTACTTTGGATTCCTTAGTTGTTTGATCACATTGATGAAAGAATATGCAATCAATCTCCCACTAAGACAGTGAGTGGTATTGGTCATAACTCACTACTCCATCAAAGGATATGGCATTTCAATCGATGGGAAATGATGTGTGATCATTCTAATTTATTATACATCATTTCCCATCAATCGGTGTGCTGAAACCTTGACATAATAAGTAGTTACAGACACTGTCAATCATTCTTGGTCAGAGACCTCTGAATGCCGCCATTTGGTACGCCTTCAGCTACTCATCCAAACTGCAAATATTCACCTAAAACAGTCAGCAAGCAGGATTTCACTAGAGATACATAAAGTGATCTACAAAAATGCTTAGAAAGATCTCAAAAGCTTCAAGAACATATGGAGCTGAAGAAAAGAAGATTAGCACAGAAAAAAAGAAAGAAATGCATAAGAAATGTAAAATCAAGTTTCTAGTAGAAGAGTGAGTCCAGCTAAGAATGAAAAAATGCAAGCTCCAACATTGCACTGGATTCTAGTGTGATCACCTGCTATGTTGGTGGCCTCATTATTGTAAGAAGAGTCTAAATTCTGCTTGTTTGTATAGCACAATTCCTTTTTCACTTCAGTAGAGGTGTAAGCCACCTAGCTAAAGCAAGGCCACAGTTCACCTTACTATCAAGATTAAAAGTCTTGAAATCAACTCTGGGCTTTTAAATTTCTTTCATTCTTCATAATTCCCTTTAAGATATCCTCTTTTATCCCTAGCAAACATTGCCAAAAGTTTTCCCTCTATTAATCATGCTTTGGAAAATAAGTAGGCGTTACTCAATATTCTTCTTAATACAATAGCATCTTCTATGATTTTGCAGTAGACCTCATCAGCAATGTCCAAAACACTACAGATGCCTTCCAGTAAAGGCGTCCAAAATACTAATGTCAAAACACAATGTCCAAAACACTACAGCTGCCTTCTCTGACAATGGCAGCTCCCCAAGAAAGGCAATTGGAACTCTCTGTTGGATGTTAACATCCAGAAACATTAATAAAATATTAATTTTAAAAAGTATTAACTTAACTTGACCTTATTTTATCTCCACATTTTTATGTATATAATTTTTTTGTGGCTTTGTGCTGCTTTACCATAAGGAGGGAACTACTTGTGAGAGGTGACAGATTCTTTGAATTTGTCAAGAGAGTTTACACTCAAGGAGCCATCACCAGCCAAGCCACTCGGCGAGTAGGCAGTTGCTGGCAACTCTGAACTTGCAAACACAGGCAGTTAGCTGGAAAGATCATTTTAAGAGTTCTAGTATCTTCTCCTCCAAAAAGGGAGCATAAATATTACTACATCTAATCAACATATACAGACATCTGAAATTAGAAATTCAAATACATGCAACAATCTGCTTGCCAACAATCTCCATATCAAAAATTATTCAGATAAAGTATTTGGTGAATAATTTTGAATAGCAATTTCATTTAAGAGAATCAAAAGTAGCTTGCAGACAATTCACAAATGAAAAAAAGTTACACATGTTAAATCATTTATTATGAGTTATTTTTTCATCTCCATTCTGTTATTTGGTTTTTTCCATTCCAAAGACAGGATCAGAAAGAGAAGGAAAAATATGTGGATAGTTTAGCTTTTTTTCAATTCTGCATCTTCAGGTAACTCTTGAGTAACTACCTATTTATTGAGAAGGGAAAGCGTTAAATGTTGACCCTTTCAAGCAGAAAATTTTCATCTTAGTGAAGAGACTGTATACGAACTTCTTGTCTGATAAGACTAGAAATGAGACTTACAGCCATCCCAAACAGAGGTCTCATAATTAACAAACTTTTAACTATCACTGCATTGCCAGGTGCAAATTTAATAAAAGATTATAAATGATAGATGAATTCTATTTCCAGCAGCTGTTTGTAATCCCAAGCAAAAATCTTCATTAAGATAGCATTAACGTTGTAAATGGTTATCTATTAATTTAAAGAATTGTGAAACATTGAACATTATTCATTTAGAATACTGTAGTGAAAACCAGGCTAGTAACTGGGCTGCAAATAAAGTTCTAAAACACGCAGTTTTAAGTCAGGTCACACAAAGTTACAAAAAAACAACAGCAGCCTTTCTGCAGCTCGGCATGGGTTGTGAGGGGAGAGCGCCAAGCTCCCTGGGACTACAGCAACCCAAAACCGAGCACCGTAGTCTCCTGAATGCTTACTCATGCTCTCTTATTTGTGAAAAGGTTGCAGGAATAAATGTAGAAATTTTTAGATAAAGCTACTGTAAACAAAGCTACTGTAAACAAATTCCCCTCATTTTGCCTAAGCAATGTATGGAACAGCTTTCAGGGACACTCAGTCATGACCACTAGTATTTCTTAAGACATAAGCTGGTCTAAGGAACTGCCCTACACCTCAACTACTTTTCGGCTGAAACAGAACTCCCTGCCCTCAGGCAGGAAATCTCCGTTCAATGARGCTTCTTTCCCCTCCTTGCTACTGCTCACTGGTTTAACTCCTCTTCTTTCCTCAAGCGACAGGAGGTGAAATCCCTTTTGATCATCTGTATGTCTAAAGAGAGATACAAAATTGGTGTGTGAAGTAAAAATGAGTCTTTATAATAATCTTTTAAATATGACAACTCTATCCTTGGATCTTGGTCTTTTTTTATCCTAAATACACTATTCAAGCTACATCTACACAATAGATGGTAGTTAATCTTTATATACTGCATAAACGTCTTAAAATATAGCACTTCATATATCCTCCTCACATACATAAAAGAAAAATGCACTGTATGGAAAAAATATTTTTCCAAGTACTTCGTAGCCCAAATGAAATTGTCATTTCCCACTAACCAGACAAATACTACATTGCCATTTTAAGGAAAAATGCTAATAGACTCAATGTGAAGTGCAAATTATTTTTCCCCTCTTGTATGGTGACTAAAAAGAATCAAATTTTGACTAGAACTACACCAGCAAAAATCCAGAACAACCCAAATTACTTCACCAGATTATATTCCCCTACATTCATATTGGCCTATTTAGGCAAATTATGATAAAAACACACACAGAGGAAGGGGAAAATCAGTAATAAAATACAAGGAAGTATTGAGAAGCTGAGATTAATACTCTACCCATGCATACAAAGCCATTTTAATTCAAACAGAATGGTAAGATGAGGCAACCTTTCCATAAGATATATTTTTTATGAACTACTACCTAAAACAGCTAGATGAGCTGTACAGCATCCATAGATATTGTTATCTACAATAAGAGCAGTCAACATAGAAACTATTTTCTTTAAAACACAGACTAAGTTTCTGCAGTCAGACAAACAAGATGTGCTTGGTCAGTCTGAACTCACATTCAGACCCTCAACCCTCGTAGAAGAATTTGGTCTTGGCAAGGCAAGTGATTCAGCTGTTGCACCGGTTCCTCTCTTGGATAACATCTGCTGTGCGTTCAGCATTGAGTGCAAGGCAAGAGCAGTCAGGTCTATACCAGCAAAGGGGCCAGAACTCAGTGTGCTGAATCCAGTGCTGCTGCAGTCAGAGCCATCATTTCAAGCACATTTTGAGGAGCACAGTAGGCTGCTACCAGTGCCTGAGCAAGCCCGTTTGACACAGGCTCAAGAGGTCTTGATGCTGTGCTCAGCACCATGTGATCCCTCTGACCTATCTATTATCCTAGGAAGGTCTATGCACTGGAGTCTTTATTCAAACATAAGGTCTGTTCCACCTAGGACTGAGGCCAAATGCCTGGTTGGGCTGTGATGCACAATGGTACAATCTCCTGCACTAATCATTGAAATCAAAAAGAATCATGTCAAAAGGAATTCTGGGCTCCTCAGTGCAGGAGGGATGTGGAGCTGTTRGAGAGAGTCCACCGCAGGGCTACAAAGATGATTAAGGGCCTGGAACATCTGCCCYATGAGCAAAGGCTGAGAGAGCTGGGCCTCTTCAGCCTGGAGAAGAGAAGGCTGAGAGGGGGACCTGATTAATGTATATGAATACCTCAAGAGAGAGAGCGAGGAAGATGGGGCTGGCCTCTTCTCAGTGGTGGCCAGTGATAGAACTAGAGGAAACAGCCAAAAATTGAAGCTCCAAAAGTTCCACAGGAAATTGAGAAAGAATTTCTTACCAGTGAGGATGACAGAGCACTGGAACAGGCTGCCCAGAGAGGTGGTGGAGTCTCCTTCTGTGGAGATCTTCAAAACCCGCCTGGACATCACCCTGGACATCATTCTAGGAGACCCTGCATGTGCAGGGGGGTTGGACTAGATGACCTCTAGAGGCCCCTTCCAACCTCAAGCATTCTATGATTCTATGAATAGCTACTTTGGAAAGGTATCAGCTTCAAAATAAGATTAATTACTTTTAGATTATATGAATGTTAAGGGGTGCCGCAATATCACTGGATATTGGAAATATTTCAAAGCATTAACCCTTTTGGATCCTATACATCCTCCAGAAATATTCCAGTCACAGTCATACAAGAACTAAAAATTCAGAGACAGATAAAGCACATACTACAATAACAAAGGTGAAAAATCAGAATGAAGTCAAATCAGAAACACAGTGGCTATTGGGAAATTTTCATTTAACCTTAGATTTTGTATGCTCAAACTTAAGGATGTTCAGCTCTGGGCATCTGAGGTACTTTATTTTAGGTACGTCCATTTTAGAGGGAAAGCTATGAATTACACAACCATACTGACAAAAGAAGAGATCTGTTTTCGTAGGGTCTCTTTTGTTCCACACTTAAAAGCTCCTTCCACTCACTGGCTTCCTCTTGTAAACTCAGAATCACTTTAGGAAAAGGACAGAGGCGTTTAAATTTACCAAGCTTGACTAGGTGTTTGTGATAACACATACAGAGAGGTTTAAGGACTCAGAACTGTATCGAATTTCAAAATCTAAAAAGAAAAAGGCAAGGGACTTATCTAAAGTCACAGCTCTATATGCCCAGCTTGATCACTTCAAGTCCACACAGAGAAATCTAATGTGCTCCCGAGGTTTACTCCCTATGGAAATCCAAAAACCAAATCATACCTCCAGGAAAAAAAAAAAAAAAATATATATATATATCACTATTTTTTGACTGTTCTGCACCTCCAAATATAAAAGCTGTTCAACATAAACAAGTCCCAAAGGTAAAAGAACAAGCAGAAATCAGGGCTGCATCAGTGATATGTGTGCATACACAACAATAAATGATCTACCAAATTGATGTGCTTATTTAAAATCTATGTTTACTATTCTCTAATTTTTTATTTAAACTTAGAGGACTTTGACTCTTAGGATCAGTCAGTGGGGTTCTGGTACAATATCCAATAAATGAAAGAAGTGCCCCCTCATGTTTCAAATATGGCTTATTTTCTTCATGTGAGGATATTAAAAAAAGAGAGTCTCAGTTATTCTGCTTTTTAAAATAACAAGCCTGTGACCTGCAAGTTTGTGAGCATTTTTACCACATGCAGAAGCTAGTATAAGTAAGCAGCAGTCACTTTGACATGACAGATTAAAATGGCACAGAAGGAGCAATTTTGGTGCTTTAAGTTAATAATAGGAAAGATTTACCCTCTATGATACATTATGTTAAAAACCTATTTTACAGTCACGTTCAAGTAAGGTTCTTATTTAGATCAAAGAGATTAACAACTCAGAAAAAGTCATTCTAAACTATGAGATACCCATTTGCAAAATAGAAGTATGTATTTGTAATACATTCATAAGATTGGTTAAGGCATTAGCTTGTGTTACTTCACTTTTCATACCCTTTTTTAATTGCAAATAAAATGCATCCATTTTAAGCCACACAGAATCAGCTCAAGAGAAGAAAAAAAAAAAAAAAGGTTAGAAATAAAGTACAGAGTTCCACTGGATTAAAATACTCAGTTCATTCCACTTGCAATCAAAGTCCTTCTAAATGATGGAAATTAATATGCGATCCTTAGCCATATATTACAATGCTTTTTCCCCTGGATGTAGCAATTAAAAGAAAGCATTTGTCTTTACACTGATTTTTCTTTTGCTTTTACATTGTCTTTCTCTTCACTTTTACACAGTCTTTCTATTATTTCCAGTTGGCGGAAGGGAAACTGGGTTTTATAAATAACTTGGAGAAGTGCTGCCTGTTCTGGAGAAGACAGAACAAACACAGAAGAGAGAAGATTCCACCGAAACACAGAGTTGGTTTCCAAATCCTAGAAAACTTCTGAGGTGTTCAAAGCAGAGTTTTGTTCATTCGGTTACAGAAATAAGGGCCAGCTATGAAATTTAGATCTCCATTTAGATTTGGAAACACTCGCTTCCCACTGAAGTTGGGGGTGTTCTGATCTGTGTTTAGATCCATATCCACTACAAAGACTACATTAATTTAATGCGTTATAACAAGAAAAATTTATTCTTGCCACAGACATTAAAAAAAAAAAATTCAAAGACCAGTCATTCTTCAAAGGAAACAAGGGCCCCATCTGCTGATGTTTAAATGTACTACATTAACACATGCACTACAGTGCCAACACTGAAAAGCAACACATTGGAATGAATACCTAAAACAAACCATTGCATAGCTGTACTGGATATTCTTCTCGCACATCTTTCATAGGTGGCAAAAGTTTCTGTAGCCCTTTGGATCTATCAGTTTGCACTAATGTTGAGAGCTTTGCAAAAAAAAAAGGGGAGGGGCAGAGGAGACTAACCAGCATCTTCAGTTTGTACAGCAATAAAGGGAATTACAACTAGGTTTTTTACACAAGAAAACAAAGTCTGACTACATGCAATGAGCCATTAAAGAAAATATTTAATTATTACTATTTAGATATCACAAAAATGCTAAGATTGAACAACTGAAATGCTGAAAAACAGAATGGAGACATTAGAGTAGACCTCGAGATCAACTACGATAGCAGGCATCTGGGTAATGTAAAAGTCAAAATTTTTCTCAAGTCTAAAACATGTTGTTTAAGAGTCTAATGGCTGTTTATTGGGAATGCTTAAAACTAAGCACTGTTTTGTTTACAGAAATCCCATACATACCTTGTCTTACGGCAAAAGTGGCAGGAGGTTTAATATAGACAAAACAAATATCTTTATGATTGAGAAGAATATTTCAAACATGAAAAGACAGACAGATAGATCGTCATTTTGGAAGGACTCAGACATTTCCATTTTACGCGGTTACCCCATGGAAGGGGTCTCGTCTGACAGCCCCAGATGGGGTATGTCTCAGCTGCACCTTGCTGAGCCTGTTGACACAGGAAAGGAACCTTTGATTAGTGCTGAGGGGAGCACTGAGAAAATTTAATTCTACTCTTCCCTCCTGGAGTCACCAAATACCAGCCAAAGCAAGCTAAAGGTTTATTTACATGAGCTGTCCTACACTCGAACACTGTAACTCTGCTACGAGAGATTCTGAAAACTGTTTGATCTCACCTCAATAAGCATTTTTTTTTTTCCTCTCATAAAACCTGTTCTCATGCCAGGTGTTTATCTGGTACTGTGTCAGGCCAGACAACTCACACTACAGAACAAAACCCTTTCACAAGGAAGGATAACATAATATATTTTCAATAAATATTCATAAAGATCAGAGCTATGCAAATATCCTAGACATGCATACAGTTCACAAAATTCTTAGGCTTCACTACCAAAAGTGTATGAAACTTGAAATTATTTCCAGTTGGGCAGTGGTCAGACAGCAACATGCAAAACATCTTACTGAATGAATAAAACCAATAATTAGAAACTCAGTGAATTCTTCAGTAAGCATGGATGTAATCCACAGGATAAATAATACTGGCTTGACATTTGGCTGAATAAATTAAAATTCAAAGGAGTTTGAATAAAGTTCTAAAGTGCTACCAAAGTTCAAAGAACAACACAAAAATAAAACTAAAACTTCATCTTCATAACATAATTAGAACTATTGTGGTTTGCTGGCATTTGCTTATCACTGTGTCGTTAGAGGAGTTCTTTGCATCAACGCTTGTATTATAAATCCTATTTTGTAATGTCCAAAGTCTTGTTATCGAAATATACTTTAGGCTAAAATATGTTAAATGAGTAATTTGCATAGTGAAAGAGCTAGATATCTCATCTAGATATCTGGTCTTACAACAACATAACATAAAACTCTAGTGCCAAGGACATAGTATTCCCTCAAAAAACAAAAGACATACCTTAAGCACTGGTATACTTTTTTAACATATATAAACTGTGTCTTTTTGGGCAGGCTGTTATTTCCTTGATCATTATCATTGATAAAAGAGGATGACAATTAAAAGCTTTCAGAAATCAGCTTGTTGAAAAAGTGCCTGGGATAAATATGAGTATTCTCACTCTTGATTGCAGATAACACAAAGTAACTTTACTCTCCCACTTCATTAAAACAGACATCAACCTCCAGGGTGATAATTTATGTCATAAAAAGTAATTATATCTGCATCAGTTATCAGCATGCTAGAAACAAAGCCAATGCAACCGAAGACTGTCAAAGGTGAACAAAGCTATGGGGGCCATCCAATTGGTCATCACTTGGTTGCTGAAAGACCTCGGTGCTCTTGGCCAGCACTGCTGCCTCCGGCACCCATGCAGGTGTTGCACCCACTGGGTCAGCTTGCCAAAAGCCACATGCTCCTCTCTCCTCTCAGAGGCTTGCTGGAGTAAGCTGATTCAGTTGGCCAAAATAGTAGATAATGAACCCATCAAACCTAGTGGAGAGGTCATCTTTTGCTTTTGAGTCTGTACACTCATCTAGCATTTTCACACTATCTCATTCCATGGTAGGACTAACTGGAAACTGGATAGGAATTAAAGCATTTAATAAGTACTTATTTCAACCACAATCTCACTATCTAAATAGCTTTTGAAAAGAACAAGAATTCAAGATCCTGCCTCCATAAATGCTTCAGTCAAGCACTACTAAGTGCCAACCCAGATATATGCTAAAGTTAACAGTTTCAGCCTCAATGTCTTCAGTGGCATGAAATATATAACTAAGGTTCATTTGAAATCAGCAGACTTACTTACATACCAAGTACTGCAGAAGAACCAACAACTCAATTGCCAGCTATTTCAAAGCTTTCCTTGAACAAAAGACAGTATATATCACTGCCTTGCATTACACACACAGAGCTGCCTTGTAAATCTGAGCTACTTCCTCTGGGATCATGCATTTCCAAAGCTGAATAGCTACTCACAGACTCGATTTTAAAAATACGCCTTTTTGTTCCATCAAAAAGCATCTTTTTAATTAATGTGATGGTTTCTTATAATGTCTCAGTGATTTACACTGACATCAAATTCAGCAAGCATTTTTCTTTTGCTCCTACACACACACACATATTCTTTATATGTTTTTCAAAATTGCCACCTTTCCTTGCCTTTTAAAACAGAGAATTCAGCCATCACTCTCTGCGGAAGACATCAAATTGAAAAGAAATACCTACTTCAGGCACAGAAAAATTACAGAAGACATAACATAACAGGGCTGGTAAAACAAATCATGACTTTGAGGTTAGTGAAATACTTTACAAATATTTGTAAACAATTTTGGATTCATATTTATATAATTAACTTTTTAAGCTAATTATAACTTCCTCTGCCTTTCTCAAGCTGTCATGCCACATTTTAGCTTTCTAAGTTAAAACACAACATTGCAGAAATCTGACTGGTAGACATAAAGCCTGGCAGGCACACAAGGTGTCTTTTTGATTTAATAAAGATGACATATCTTTGTTTTGAAAGACCAATGAAATAGAATGGAAGTCTCCTTTCAAACCTAGTATTTCTGCACCACTGCTTTTGTTCAGAAGCAGCAGCTATATTTTGTCTGCTTTTGCTCTCTTCTGGAGGCACCTATTGATGCTTACTAACATGTTAATGAACAGCACTGCAGTGGTGAAAGTCCTGGATTGCGGGCTTTGGGGAAGCTTACTAATATTTGCCTTTTATCAGTTAGAGGAGATGCTGTAAAGTGACACCTGAAAGTGAGCTTCCTCTGAAGTACTCCCAGGCTCTGCTGGACCACAGAGCAATACAAGGGGCTGAAGTGAACATCTTCACAAGTAGGACTTGCACAGACTTTACAAACATGTAAAAAAAAAAAAAAAAAAAATAGTGTTCTCATTACTTTCATCTTTGTCTTTAGTTACGATCTTACCAGAGTCTTCTTGCTTTAAGTATAGTGCACTATTTGCCCTATGACTAGACCTTATTTAAAAATAAATATACTCTTCATTTATCTACAACTACATGTTTCAGGACAAGGATCATTTTCTTCAAGGTGCAGGGAAACTACAAAAAGACATAGACATCAATCCCACAAATAGGAATAGCTACCACCATTTGGGTACGGGCATTAAGTTCTAGACTCCGGGTGTGGGTGGATTTGCACTATTTCAATGCCTCAACTTGCAAGAACTTCATGAACAAGGTCTTGTACCTTGGTCCTGTATCAACAATTTGGCCCAAATTTCATTTTCCAGGGCATTGTAACTATTCCCTACTATTATAGCTACTCTGTGTAACTAGGTGATGGCTAGGTGGGGGTTCCCCATCACTACAAAGGTATCCCATATTCTACTGTGAAATGACCCTTAAAATTGTTACTGCGTTCAACTATAATTAACATATACTTAGCTGTGGAATTGCTTTTCTTAGTATTCTGGCTGCTTGGAGAGTCAAGCAGCATTTTTTTTCTCAGCGCTCATGATGACTATCAGTGGAAACAGAGCCATGCATGCACAGGCACGTTTTCCCTCTGCACTTTCACAGAGAATTTACATCTGTTCCCTCGAGTTTTTTATTCTCTTTCAGACTAAGCTCTCTGCTCTTCCCCTACATGGAACCCTAGCAATACAAATAAGTAGGTCCAGCAACCTAACGATAATGGAAGTATGCTTCGAGGAAATTGATGGTCTTGCCAACTCTCATTATTTTCCTATGAAACTTGTGATATTTGGTATTTTTCTTAAAGCTCTGACTACTGAAATAATGTGAATAGATGTGAATCTCAGCTTCCATTAAAAAAGTGCCTAGTTCTCAGATGTGAAGTAAAACTTGAAAACATGAACCAAAGGTACCCAAAAGGCCTAACATAACAACAGGTAAACGAGAAAGTGTGCATGGGGAAGGTAAATTATGTCATAATTTTCATACAACATTTAATTATTTTATTCAATTCTGAGCACTTGGATTGGCAAGAACTGCAAGGTAGCTAAAATCCTCAGGTAAAAGCTGGGCACTAGGAAGTACCAAGGAAGGGGAAGGAAGAGGAATTCTTGCAGTGAGGGTCTGAAGTGGCTCCCCCACAGAGCGCCACAAGCAGAGCTCCCTTGACCATTTCTCCCTTCACCCAAAGCTCACCCTGCCTCTGCCTTAAGAACCACAACACTCCAGGGTCTACAAGTTTGTACTATTCTTTTGTATGCCCATATACTTGTGGGCATTGCCCATGGATCTGGCAAGAACAGAACTTCAGAAGGACCAAACGCTTCCTTCTGCTCATGTGAGTAAAGTTTGGTTGCTATTTTTCACGGCTATAACCACCTCAAGCATCACTTGTGAGCTAGCTTGTAATGGAAGCTCCCACAGAAATTCAGGGAACYGTTCACAAGGGCTACTGGTGCACATGGTCTGCCTCTCACAGAGGGTATCACTTTATTGACATGAAGAATTATTTTTAAAAGCAGTTAATAATATTCCTAACATAATTCAAGTAAAACAAAAAAATCTATATATTATATATAGATATGTGTATATACAGTTTAAGTCGCATAAATGCCAGCACAGATCCATTCTGATAGCCTAAGAATGGTTGGAGTGGGGGGCATGCACGAAGAGAGTAGTGGGAGAATGAAGCCTACTTAAATCAATAGAGAGATTATTAATTGCTACATAATGTTCAAATGTTTGCATTGTTTTGTATGCAATAAATTCCACAGCTTACACACACAGTGATGTCTGCATGCTGATCACTACGAGGCAAACCTAGAGAATATGCATGTTAGAAAGTGCACTCAAACCACTGTAGAAGACATTGTGGTAAAGAAATGATACAATATGGTAACTCAAAAGCTGCATTCAAGGAAAACAGATTACCTTTGAATATATGAATAGGTAAACACAACAACATTAATACTAATTATTACTATTTTAATATATAAAATATTRTGGATATTGCTCACCAGGAGTGATCAGGCAGATATCTAGTTGTTATAAATTAAAAGTAGATACTTTTCTGCATCTAATTGGTTTTTACATTACATTAGGCAGCCAAGGCTGCAATCTTCCATAATGTAGTATCTAAATAAACATGCATTAAAATATTTTAATTAGAATAAGGAGGAAAATATTGTTTTCAATTATGTATTCAGAAGAAAAAATAATCAGACCCGTTAAGAATTAATGCAAACATAAGTGTAACACAATACTTAAATGCAGTCATTACATTGCATAGTTTATACATTTTGAGCTACTTCTAATGGCCAAATTTTGCATCATACATCTTTTACCTTTAAAAAGCACTCTAAATTGCAAAAAGTAGTTTTACACACCAAGTGAGGCATCAAGAAACTCATAGAATTTATATCTTACAGAAGCACAAAACCTCATGGTCATTCATAACGTTTCCCTGACAGAGCAGCCACGTTCCTTACTCTGAAATGCTGAGTTGTTTTGTCTGGTCTAACTTTAAATGTCCTAAGTCACTGGGCTTCTGTTATTTCCCTTGGAAAACTAAGCAGGCAGAAACTCTCTTTTTGCCAGGAATTTTCTTAATGCCCACATGACCTCACAAGTCTCTTTCCTTCATGCATACATATATGTATATGCACAGATACTGTGCCTCCTATTTTTTTTTTATAGAACAGGATGTGAATTTCAGATCATGCAAATTTTACACTTGCATGCTAACATACACTTCCAACCAAGTCAAAAGAGCATCAGATGAACCATGCTGGTCCCCAGCACCTAAAGGAACTTTTCTGTATTGTCACCTAAGTTGACTGTAGCTGTTCCTGCTTTGCATTTTGACAAAGACTTCTCTAATTTTACCCCAAAATAAAGCCAACTTATTTGGAACTACACCTAAAGCACAATAGCTTCGATGTACTGTCTTACTTGCTGAACAACAAACTGAAGGTCAAAAATAGTGAAATAATAATACACTAATATAATAATATATAGAAAGAAGAGTTGATATCACTTTTACTCTCTCCTTTTAAATAAGGAATGTCTTAATGAACCGTTTCCCCCCTCCATGGCCACATTTCAAAGCACAAGATTTCTCAAGTAAATTCTTATTTAGCTTCCTAAATGAGTAAGCACATAGATCTTCAAGTTCTAAGGCTTAACTTATTTTTTTTAAGCTCAATTAGTTTCAATCTTAGTTGCAATCTTAGTTGCTGTGCTAGGTAAAGATTTGTGAGCCACTGTGTTTAGCAGCTCCTTTTTAAGTGAATTACACATCTACCGATGAGGCAGAAGCAAAAGCAGCTCAGAAATAATGAATACACTGTGCAGTGGCACTCTTGCCAGCCATGGGCTTCTCAAGTATATGATTTCCCCAGTGATTACACTGTCATTATAATAGGAAATCATTAGATTTATCTTTTATATAATTTGTAACATCTTACAGTATTACTTGTGCATTGATGTAGCCTTATTACTGCCAGGAGTCCTCTTTAACAGAGATGATAAGTAAATAAAGTAGAAATTATACACCAACAAGAACCTGGAATATATTGTTTTACTGTATGTCTGAGAGCTTCCTTTAGCAAAGCTAATCTGTGCAGCAGTTACCATTATTTCTACCTCAGTAAGCACTTCCTAATTGCTGTGTTATTGCTTGTAAAGAAAATATATTATTAAAGTCCACAACTTACCACTTGTTGCACATCTACATATGGAAGGAAGGAAAAAAAATAATTTTATCAGACCTTAATAGGTTTTGAATAGGATGATCAGCTGAGGTTGTTTTCCTCTTGAAGATCTGTTCATTACCATTTCATAATGTCAGTGCCTTCTTCCAACAGTCAAGATGCATTTATAATTTATTCAGAAACCTGAAGATATTACTAAACCAAATCTACTTAATTCTCTGTGAATCAACTCTAGCCTATTTTTGTAGCTATTTGTAATGAACAACAATTATAAGCCCAAAGGAATCAGCACTTCTTTTTAGTTGTTAAGGTCTTATACCCAGTCATTGGTCCACTGCCAGATAATGATCGACGCAGCATTAGAAATGTGTATTAATGTTACCTTTACAAGTGCTGCAATACTCAGTGGAGGATAAAATTTTGATGGACTGCTTTCTGTGTGCTAATTAAAGCTCTGTACTGTCAGAAGGGGGAAAAAAAAATCAGTATTAGCATTTAGTTCTGAGAGAACTGCTAAAACAGGGTTAACCTTCAAAATTCAGCAATATAATCAAAATAAGAAAAAATCACCACTGAAATTAACCCAGAAAATAACTGCAGGTTACTGCCACTTTCAGACCTACCTATATGCAGAAGGTGAGCAGGTATCTTCATGCTGAGCCTTATGAGGTTCAACAAGGGCAGGGTCCTGCACTTGGGCAGGAATAACCCCAGGCACCAGTACAGGCTGACTTGCTGGTAAGCAGCTCCATGCACAGGGATCTGGGAGTCCTGGTTGACAAGTTACCCATGAGGCAGCAATGGGCCCTCAGGGCCAAGAAGGCCAATGGGATCCTGGCTGCATCAGGAGAATGCTTGCCAGCAGGGTGAGGGAGGGGATCCTGCCCCTCTGCTCTGCTCTGGGGAGGCTGCACCTGGAGCACTGGGTACAGTTATGGGCTCCCCAGGACAAGAGGGACATGGCGCTTCTAGAGAAGGGCCAGAGCAGAGCAACAAAGATGATTAAGGGACTGGAGCATCTATCATATGAGGAAAGTGATAGGACAAGGGGTAATTGGCATAAGTTGAAACTCAGGAAGTTCCATCTCCATGTGAGGAAGAACCTCTTCGCTATGAGGGTGACGGAGCCCTGGAACAGGCTGCCCAGAGAGGTTGTGGAGTCTCCTCTGGAGATGTTCCAAACCTGCCTGGATGCCACCCTGTGCCACGTGCTCCAGGTGTCTCTGCTGGAGCATAGGGGCTTGGAGCAGATGATCTCTAGATGTCCCTTCCAACACTAACCATTTTATGATCAGGACTTACCAAGCTTTTAGGAAACAGCAGAACACTCTTCATTCTTCCAGTTAAAGTATTAATGATGGAATTTATCTCTGAGCAAACCAACACTCAAAGTCTTGAAAAGATCCATTTTCATTCACGCATAGCCAGGTTGCAATATTTTTATTCATTTTGAACACAGAATACTACTGACTTTTACAGGATATCTAGGGTAAAATATATTATACACAATTTACCAGGAAATATAGTGTACTTATCCTAAGAAAAAAAAAATTGTAATTTTTCAGTTGCCTTGAAACATAATTAAAATGAAAGAAAAAAGAAAAAAAAAAAAGGAAAAGAGAAGAAAATGAGAGAGAGAAACAGAAGCCATCTATGATCCAAATCCAGATCTAGTAACCTAGACTGGTTTCTACTCAGTGGAGACTTTATGGAGAAATGAAGAATAGAGGTTGACAAAATTTCAAGTTGAACATTGACATGTTGACTGCGTTAATAATGAAAAAGTATCAATATATTGAGAACTGATTTTATTGCAAATTATCTCACTTTCTGGATTTGATTCCTGGTGCACAATTCCCAATGACCTGGATCACAATATTCATGAAGATTTTGTTTTCACTAATTAAGACCTCTGAGCCCTGTGAAAAATAAAATCCATTCAAGAACGGACCTTTCAGCTGAAACCTCCCTCCATCTCCAAAAAAAAAAATATATATATACACACACACAAATAGATATACATCTCTGTTCTGGAGTGAATAAACCACAGAAACAACAGACCCACACGTTTGTCAGCCTTGTACACTGAAAACAGGATGCTCACAGCCACAGGCCATTTGAACAAGGTTCCAGAGCACCACAACACCTAAGGATCCCATCACCAACTCTCACTGAAGCAGCCAGGTATCTAAGTGCCACTGCTTACAAAGACAGCTCAGAGCAAGGGTATTCTAAAAAAAAAAAAAAAAAAAAAAAAAATCCACCAGGTCCATCTACCTCTTCAGGAGGTTAAATACCTTTAAAAAATTACCCAAAGGCCCCAGCAGGTAGTAACCTCCCCCTGCAGCAGACAACACGACACACAAAACGCAGTAGACGGTACTCAGTGTTTCATGTATTTCTATTTTACAAGGAGAGGCTGATGACAAAGTCAGGTAATTCTTGGACCCAAAGCTGATTATTTTCAAAACTATATATATGTCCTCCTCGCCTGCACCTAGTGGGAAAGCAGCAGTTCCTCAGTGCTATATGCTTCTTTTTCTAGTCTGCCTTGAGGTACTTCTTTTGTGGTTTTCTTTCAGGTACACATTACAAGTGTCTTCATTTTCCTGCCTCTACCATAGAGGCCATGATCGGTCTTTCCTCCCTTTGTAGCCCTCACATGTCCTCTCCCTCATCTGCCTTGAGGGGGAGTTTCCTATTCTCTGATCTGGGACATCCTCTGATTTGGGAGGAACAGCTGATAGCCCTGAGGGCTGCACTGCCATCCAGAGGGACCTGGACAGACTGGACAACTGGGCAACGAGTAACCTCATGAAGTTCAATAAGGGCAAGGGCAGGGTCCTGCACCTGGGCAGGAATAACCCTAGACAYGCCTACAGGCTGGGGACCGACCTCCTGGAGAGCAGCCCTGCAGAGAGGGACCTGGGCGTCATGGTGGACRACAAGTTGACCATGAGGCAGCAGTGAGCCCTCGTGGCCAAGAAGACCAATGGGATCTTGGGGTGCATTAAGCAGAGCRTCTCCAGCAGGTCGAGGGAGGTGATTCTGCCCCTCTACTCAGCCCTGGTGAGGCCGCACCTCGAGTACTGTGTGCAGTTCTGGGCTCCCCAGTGCAGGAGGGATGTGGAGCTGCTGGAGAGAGTCCACCGCAGGGCTACAAAGATGATTAAGGGCCTGGAACATCTGCCCCATGAGCAAAGGCTGAGAGAGCTGGGCCTGTTCAGCCTGCAGAAGAGAAGGCTGGGAGGGGACCTCATTAGTGTCTATAAGTACCTCAAGGGAGGGAGTGAGGAAGATGGGGCTGGCCTCTTCTCAGTGGTGGCCAGTGATAGAACTAGAGGAAACGGCCACAAATTGAAGCTCCAAAAGTTCCACAGGAACTTGTGAAGGAATTTCTTAACAGTGAGGGTGACAGAGCCCTGGAACAGGCTGCCAAGAGAAGTGGTGGAGTCTCCTTCTCTGGAGATCCTCAAAACCCGCTTGGACACCACCTTGTGCCACATGCTCTAGGAGACCCTGTGTGTGCAGGGAGGTTGGACTAGATGACCTCTAGAGGTCCCTTCCAACCTTAAGCATTCTATGATCTCCTCCCTGGCCCACAGTGAAACTCTTTTCTCGATGAAGTTCAGCTCTTGCCCAGCCCTGTCTTGGCTTAGACTTCAGAAGGCAGCTCAGCTATTTTAGGCTCTGACACTTTAAAGATATCTTATGCTTATACTAAATGAGTGGCAGTTCTTACATGTAGCAGCTTTTGTCAATCTCCAACATAACAATATTCTGAACAGGTAACCTGAGGTTCCCCAAGTTTTAGTTTGTGTTTCTTTTTAAAGATCCTACTTCTTCTCAAGAGCTTCAAACCCCAACACGTGCTATCAAAGAGCTGAAGATCTCACCCTCTTATTCACATTTCAAGATACATTTTAACTAAAAAGCATTTCACTAAAAACTTGTGCATTATCATTTCAGGGAGCTAAGGAGCTGCAGGAACAAATTTTACTTAGAATTGCAAGTCTGAAGATTTGAAAAATTCCCTAACCCAATTACACATTTCCACAGCAGGAACCACTGGAAATGCCTCCTTGTATTTTGAATACTGCAATCAGTAAAAGTATCAGGGCTAAAGAAAGAAGTAAAACCAGAGAAAAAAGCCAAATCTTGCCACTATAATGCCCAAACAGAAATAATTAGCCCTTGCTTTTTTAAGTGGTAAAGCAGATTCCCTTAAGCACAATTTAAACTATACCACTATAATGAATCCATAGTTATGGTCAGTGGTTAAGATTTTAAGCTGTAAGCACAGGCTCCTGATACAATATTGGTAGTTACTCCAATCTAATATAGTACATATAACGTCAGAAGAGTTCATGAGATTTCTCCATCCTTGAAAAAGACTCATCTTTTTTTTCAACCAAGCTAAACTCATTGCATTAAAAAAAGATTCACTTTCATTTCCAAGACACATGAATAGGATTGTTTTGAAGAAAAGAAGGAACAATAACACTATCTATCATAACTCTTCCCATTTTAAAGTATGTTTATCAAAAGTAATTCAGAAAACCCTTGGGCATTAATTGTTGTGACTTTTTTTTGTTATTAAGGACTGATTTGAAGATGAAAGAGAAGCCTTTAAGCAGGAATAAATGTTTTGGTTTGATGATATTTGGGCTCAGCATGACATCTACTGTTCTTATATGTCCTGCTTTTATTTTGAATGGGAGATAATGACCAAACTATAGTTAGAATTGGATAATAAGTGAAAAATGCAGGGAGTTAAATATCCCATTAATAACATTCTGCCTGGTAAAATATAAGGATAAGCTGTCATTTAATATTACTTCAGTTTAACTTTCTACTAGTTATCAAGGTATTTCATTGGGAGATTTTCAAGAAAGGAAGTCAATTTGACAACTTTGTATGATGAAGAGGCATGCAGCAGTAGGAGACAAAGTTTATCCTTGCAGGTAGTTAGTTTTTCACCTCCTCCCCCCACTTTAGAATCTGTTAATAATTAAGATCTTCATCAGCAATTTGTTGACAGACACTTGAGCTTGATTTAATTATGGATTGCTTTGGTTTTGAACCAAGAACAACAACGATCATATGAAGGTTCACACTGCTTTTTCTGTTCCTGAATCTTTTCTCATACATGAGAGTGGGAGAAACAGTACGAGGAACAGAACTGGCAGCACAGGAAATAAACAACTGTAATGCCCAAAAAAATAAATTGAGAAAAGTATTTAACAATAATAATTTAATGGGCAGAACTGACATATGCAGAGATCTTGGAGCCTGAGGAAATCTGGCTATTAAAACAAAATGTGGTGGAGTGGTAAATCAAAATGAGTCTAGATGTGTCACAGGCACATAAGAACTTACATTCCATTGCTCTGTGGTTAAAATTTTGGCTCCTGCGTGCCCAGCAACTAAATTTTCTAAAGCACATACAGACACACACAGGCTCCTGGAAAGAGTCTCCTAAAATGCTAAAACATCTCGGCCACTTTTACTGATTTCTACCTCACATGCAAAACCATGGGCAACCAAAAGCAAGGCCCTGTGCACAAACTGCTGTGCAAAGATTGAGAAAGGTTGCATTTGCAACACAACAATAAGAACAGTCATGTTGGTCAAGGAAATAAACGTGGTGCCGCAACAGCACACGCGTGCAGATCATTACTAAAGAGATTAGCCTAAATGAGAAGCACAATCTGGAAGAGAACCCTCTCATTCTGCCCTAAACGTCTCCCTATTTCACTGAAGTGTAAACAGAATAAAGGAGGTGGTTTTGGAGATCAGATTAGTCCGCCCTATGGCTGAGTGTGTATGACCCCTAAGATTCATACAAGCACCTGCCTTTCGATTGGCTGCATAAAGGACAATTTATCATGGTAGAACACACATAAGCGGGGGAGAACTCAGTGGCTTCTGACTGTGCTTGAATTTATGATGGAAAACAAAGTTAATTAAGTTCTGTGGTCAGTGCTTAAGGGAAAAAATAGAAGAGTTCCCAAATGCAATTCCTTGCTGGAACAGATATTTTGGCAGTACTTGCTAATTATTATATTAAGCTGTTAATTTGGTGAGAGAGAAGTCATTTTCTTAAAGCAGGTTTTCAGGGAGGAAAAAGCAGAGGAACCAAATAGTTTTATCATCTAGCCTTTCATTTTCAAAAATAAAAGTATACTTGGCATCTTCTGTATCATCCTAGCACAGTATATAACTAAGTAGCAGAGTGTATCTCATAGCAGGAAGAAAAAGGTAAGAGACTTCTGAGATCACTGGGAAAATAAGTAGTTTAAGGAAAAGGCAGACAAAGTTGATATTTTTAAAGTATCATTTTTTCTGTATTTTTTTCATACATTATTAAGTTGCTGATGAAATATCTACAAGGACGAAGCAGGTCATGTCAGCTACTCGGACACAAAGCCACTCAGTCTGGCCGGATTGGAGTCCTTTCTGGTTCTAGAAGGGCAGTGGAGCACAGTATAGAGACCATCCAGCTCCACACAAACCAGCCCAGAATCAGGTGTAGCTGGGGGACTGATCACATTGACGACAGACTTCTTCCATGAAAGATAACCTCTTAAATTAAATCACTACTATTATATAAACACAAAAGTTATTAACAATTTGCCGTGAGAAAACATCTTAGAGCCTTGGTACAGGATCCTGTCTGTTAAAGGATCCTATTACACCATGTGCTCAACAGACACATATAAGTAAATAATTCTTTTCCCAAAGCTCTTACCACACATGATTGGTTCACTTTTTTAGCCTTTTCTGTTAGTGAAATATGCTATTTTTCACTGTAAAACCCAATATCAGGAAAACATAATGAGTTATTTCACATTCTAGCTGCAGTTGGCACTGTGGGCAGCAGTCAACCTTTTGCAATGCATAAGAGAATGTGCAAGCATAGTTATTACACGGGTGATCTCAGGAAAACTGAGTTCAGTAATTTTGACATTTTATAGGCCTATTATATTTCCTAAGCTCTCACAGAGCCATTAATCTTACCAATCTGCTCAAAAACACACATTTCAAAGAAGCACATTTGAAAATAAATACTATATGGCATTCCTATAAACAGCAATAAAAGGGTCGGCATTATGTGAAAAATGCAAGGCAACTATATGAACAACAACATTTGCTATTTGCTTTTTGGCTGCATTCTTATCAGTAGATAGGAAGAAAAAAAGAGTACAATCCTCTGGCACTCAAACTGCTGTAAAAAATTTCATAAATTACTTCTGACATGCATTACATTTACATAGAATAAAGCAGTCCTCAAAAAGGAGTGAGAAAATTTCTAGATACACTACCCTGCAAAATTGAGAGGAAATTTTCAAAGTTTATAGTAGGTAGGTGAAAATCTCTATAGAAAAAAGTTATAGATAGGCATATAACTTTTCAATCTATTCTTACAAACTGATTTAAAAAAATCAACCAAATCATTTTTGTCAACCAATTAAAATAGGTGGATACAAAGCATGTGAAGATACATCCCTTGAACCTGGAGTTCAAAGGAGAGAGATGAGACAGATTTTAATTTCAATCCCCAAATAAATTTAAAATTTGAAGAAAAAAAAAGTACAAAGCACAACAACTAGAATTAGAACTAAAGTAAGCAATCAATTCTGGTGATTTTGGTGAGGGAGAGATGGTTTCTAATTGTTTATTTGCTTTAATCCTTTAATCTTCTTTAAATTAAGGGTTTTTCCATGAACAAAAAAATTCCATGGGCAAGAATGCTTGGCATCCTTAAGCATGCATTTTTCAGGGAAATACTTCATTTAAAAACTTCTACTTACTAGGATTTTAGGAGGCATAATAGTGGTTTAGTATAAAACTTCACTAAATTACATTAAATAATGAGAATAGGGAAGTAGCAAGTTACATGAAAAAAAACCAAATGCACATTTAGTGATAGTATTTGGTCCTCAAGTTCATTTTTCTTATCTGAAGCAAAAAACCAGAAATTGTTTCTTAATTTCAATGCATGCCCATGCTTTAAACAACTACAGTACATGAAATCAAAATACATTCCTCTTTATTCATATTTTATAGTTTGTTTCATGTTGCATCTTTAAAGGTATTTAACTTTTTCTCCTGGATCCTGATGTTAGTTAATGGTAGTAGAAAAATCAGTGTCCTTGATCTAGAACTGTTTAGTGAGAAAGAGTCAGGGCTGGGGGCACATGAAAACCTTTCAATCAGATGTAATTGCTCTCCAAAAGAAACTCTGTCAGACTGCAGAACAAAAACTCAATAAACACATGGATTCACTGCAACACCTAATCTACTAATGAGCTCTGCTCATTACTTTCAAACTCACTATTCATAAAATTAAACATAAGCAACATGACAGTGATGGACAATATAGCTTACACAGTTTTAGATAATATAGGTGGAGCTACTATCATCTGTAGTTAAGGTTGCCGAACATTTCCCATTATAAAATCCTTGCTACTACTTTGTTCAACTTCAAATGCTTGTGCTGAAATTATCTGTAAAAAGGACCTTCTTCTGACTTAACACTTAATTTAGTTCATCAGCTTAATTTTTTTTTTTATTTTATCACCACATGGATGGCATTAATGGAAGCAGAAACTAGAGAAGTGTGTTTCCATGTGTTGTCATAGTAGGCAGAGAACAGTTTTTACCCTCGACATGACTAGTCATTTTCTTGGCTGTAGCCCTGCTCCCCCTCTCAGTGCAGAGTCACTCTGTGCCAGTTCCAAAGCATATTCCTGACACAGACTAGAACAGTAATACAGAAAAGCCCCACAGGAATTCTGTATCGTGAAGTTTATGGTCATAGAATAGAATCATAGAATGCCTAGGGTAGAGGTTGTCTAGTCCAACCCCCCTGCACACGCAGGGTCTCCTAGAGCATGTGGCACAGGGTAATGCCATCCACCTTCTCACATCTTCCTCCATAAAGCATGCAAAGCAGACCTGGATAGGGGACAAACTGCTACTAGTAATAAAAGAGGTCGATCTCCAGGATCTCAATTCATTGTTAAAAAGTGACATGAGCAACAATAAAATTCAAAAGTATAAAATCCTTTCTCAATACAGATGAAAGAGTGATAACTTAATTCTGACCCTGACTCTACCACAGCAACTAAGAAGTAATGCAGGCTTTGGACATAGACTTCATAAGCAATACATTTGGAGAGCAAATAGTAGAAAAGAAAATGGATTGTTCCAAGGGCAATATTGGTCAGACAATAAAAAACACAACTAGAATTAGCAATTGGAAGAAGTCTGGGATTTGCAGGCATAGAGCCTTACTTACACCATAATGTTAAAGCAATTACCAGATCTGACTCTTTTTTTTCCCCCTTCCCTCTGTCCCTTTTTTTTTTGGGGCCAGAAACACAATCCAGTTTTTGTTTAAAAGGCCTTAATTTCAACAGAGATGATTAGTAATTTTTGTGACTTGCAGTAAGTAGGCATGACAGTGATCCAGTAAGCTACTCCATTGTTACTATTTATTGATATCTGTGATGGGATTAGTGATCTAAGGAGCTAAAAATAGTGTGTCGTTTGTGTTCTAGATGTCCTATTTGTACTCTGCAGAAGTACAATTTCCACAGCTGACTAAAATCAGGAGAAACTCTACCACAGAACCTACATGTTATTACATTATTTGCTAAACACCCTCAAAAAACGGGTCCTGGGTAACTCAGATAAAATAACAGGGTAAGTCTGACTGTTTTCCTAAGCCTCAGTTGTCCCTAGGATAAAAGG
>PTEX01000167.1:341332-352752 GCA_003342815.1 Eudromia elegans | reverse complement strand
CCTCTAATTAGAGCAATATATGATTATTTTCCAGTTAATATGACATAGGGTCACATATGAAACACAGACAAAATTTTGAACTCAGAACATAACCCATCTGTGCAGTGAATGAGATGGGGGTCCTGTAGGAAAAAAAAAAAGCAGCATGTGCTCCAGTAATTAAAGACCATTTGCAAAGCACAGTCACAAAGGATGCAGATGCTGTTAGAAGAGCAACCTTAACATTGGCATTTCCTGACTTGAAAGTTTCATTTTGCAACCTTAACACTCTTGAGAGTTTTTTGTTAACAATAGACAATATAGGCTCATCTAGAATAGGTGCACACACATAAATTCTTTCAAAATTATTAATCTTTTACTGGTAAAGTCTGAAGTTTTAGCAATTATGAAAGCTACCTGTGCTATACAGCTATAAGAACTGCTTTAATGAATTACACTGCTCAGCAATCTTCTTTAAATTTTATGCATGCATTTTAAATGTCATGGGCATGCAACAACCAGATATGCGGAAATTGAGATTTCTGAATGGTTTAGTTCCATTCCTAAGGTAATTCACAATTATTAAACCTGATAAACGAAACAAGTTACAAAGAAACTTCTGACAGGCAGGACACACTGGACAACTCTGTTGTTCTCTTTGGAATATGTCTCTGGCCAGATTCATAGACAAACATAGGAAATTATACCGATATTTTCAGTGGCCCCCCCAAAGGTGTTTACCTTTGGAAAATGGGATCTAAGGAATTGGTCCTATAAGTTAAACCAAGGCATCCACATCAGTGATTCATGTAAGCAATTGTACTGAACAGAACCAACCTGAAGTCTTTGGAAAAAATTAATAAAATACATCTTTTGAGTGCAGCATAGCACAAACTGATAATCAGGCAAGGAAGTATATGGTTCAACATCCACTAGAGTTTTTTTTGCTGCACTAATGTTTTTCCCTATCATTTGAGCCCAGGGCAAATTTAAGAAAGCCAGAGATAAATATGAGAATTGCAATGGTAGATAAAATAAACACATATAATATCAGAAGAAAAGTCTCTTATTCGAATAATCTCTGCACTGTTGACTATCCTGTTTTGCTTGAAGCAACTAAAAACATGACAAAAAAAAAAAAAAAAAAAAAAAAAAAAAAAAAAAAAAAAGCAGAGCTAAAACATGCACTAAATCCAAGGGCGATGGAAGTTCACTGCATGAGCATAGTGAGGTAGAGTTTTAATTCGTACAGCACACTTGCGCTGAAAGGGAAGCACAGCAAGGTAACTTGAAAGTTGATGCAAGGAAGCTTTCATCCCTCAGGTACAGGAATACAGCTTCAGGTATCCTTCAGGAATGAATGAAGGAAAGATTAATAACTGGGAAATTAATATTTATGTGCAACTTTCCCCTAAGATTCAGACCTGTCAAGTCTTCTGCAATATAATACGGCAGCCTATCTCCCACTCCATAAAACCACACACCATTTTACAGACTTTAGCAGCAGCCAAATACTTACCAGATTTCAATGAAAATATGACAGAGTCAATTAAAATATTGACCATAACAAAACCTTTATTGCAAGTTTTTAAGCAGAATTAATACACAGTAAAGTTAAAGGAATGTGAGTTATATCTAAGACTCTGAACTCAAAAGACTGCCAGCAGATAGCATTTGGATGCAGTATTACTAGAACATGGTGTTTTTATGCCCTTACTATGGTATTGAGTAACTTCGGTTTACTGCCAGAGACAGGATACCAGAATAAAATGTAGCTTTAGTCTGACCCAGCACAGTCATACTTTGTTTTCCACTAAGCTTTCCATAAGGCCAAAGCACAATCATGGCAATTTGTTGGTTAATTATTAGTAACAATATCAAGAAGTGTCTTGAAAATCATGTTACAACTCTAACTAAAACCACTCATGCAAAGCCTTTTGTCACAGTGTATTCTCAGGGTATTCTGCAACAGTTCTCCAGTTGTTGACAGCATCTACCAGAAGAGTGGATGAAATACACATAATAGAATAAGATCATTTTAAGACATCTTTAAGACTTCCATGCAAAATTAAAAACCGCAATTTTTAACAATTTCCTGCTGAAGGAGCATATCTATAGAATTATAGTTTTTACAGGGTCACAAAAACATGTAAGTTTATTTTACGAGTCTGATGCATTTTATGCAACAGCTTTATACAAGCAACAAATATGATTTAATGCAAGTCAACTGCTCACTTTTTTCATAGAAACTGCAGGTTTGAAAAATCTTCATAGAAAAAGAGGAAAAAAAGCAACAGATATTCTGTTTTCCTATTGTGGTAAAATACAATATTATTGAATTGCATTTAAATAAGCATCTTCTGTTTGGGGAATTCCCAATGATCGAGTTCCAGTTCATTACTTTGAGAGCTATGGTGCTATTGTCAAAACCTCAAAATCATTAGGATGGCCTAACCCTCAGGTTTGAAAGGCTAAAATAGCAGAAAGGCAATTACACTGTAGGAAAAATGTTGTCCACTAATCAGCTAGCAATCATTACTAAGAAGAGAAGATAACCCTATCCCCAATCAAGCTCTTCAGTATTAATAGCACCATCATGTAATTACTTTAGGCATGGGCAGGTGCATGAAAGGACAGACTCTATAATACATTGCATCCAAGATTAATGAGTTCTGTCAATTTGCCCAGCAGACATCTGATTCCTCTGCCTTACATAGCCACTAGTATTATACATGCCTTGGGGCTTGCCTTTTTTTCCCCTCCCCACCTCTGAAAAAATAACTAGTAATTTAAATACATCCGAAAGCTTGTGCCTTGAAAAAATTACAACTAAGGCTGCAACAGAAAGATTTCTAATTTGAGCATTAATACAAGCTTTCTTCTTAACGGTCATTATTTCAGTTATCCTTCATTTTAGTCAGAGTAATAAGTAACACACAAGGTCCTGCGACCATGTAACATCTCCTAGAAGAACTGACAATAAACAATGGTACAGTCATGACATACTGCATTTCACTCACACCATCAATTCTAATGAGTAAAAAAATAAGAGAAAAAAATAAGTCATTGCTCAGAAATCAAGACAAAGCAAGTAAGGCAGCAGTGTTCCTAGGTTAGCAAATATATTGAATGAGCACAGCAGTCCAAACCAGAATCCATCTCTCTGACAAACTACTTTCTACAGAGTTAAGTGAGGGATACTTAGTCCTACGGGTCAAGAGGAGATGTATTAAAAGAGAGTTTCTATCCGGAAAGGAGTTACTTTTTTCTTAGAGTTGTGTCTACTGCATGTCAGCAGCAAAAGTGTGCTTTTAGAAAGAAAGGATTCCCAAATGAAATACAACCAGTTCTTAGAAACATCTTCCTTGTTTGGGAGATGTATGAACAATTCTCACCACCAGAAATATAACCTGTTCAGTACTTGAAGAGATCTTCAAATTTAGTAAAAGCATGCTCCAAGAAAGCAATAAAACACTTACTTAAATCTTTCAAAAATAATCCAAGCTGCTTAAACATGCAATCCTGAAAAGATCCTATTAGATATTTCTCTGAATGTTTGGGTTCTTTAATACCTTTTAAAATCTGTCTCAAAGTGCTTGTTTATTTATATATATATATATATATATATGGATATATATGTGCATATGTATGCATATACACACACACAAAGTCTTCATGAAACAGAACACTGATCTCCGCTTGTATGTGATACAATTCTTTGATAATTTTCTTTAATTAAAATTTGAAATTTATTTAAATTAATTTAGAATTATTTAAAATTTAATATTAACAATTACCAAAGCAATGCAACTCTTCAAAAATTCAAAAAAGTTTTGGATTTGTAGTTAGAAATTCAAGTACAGTTCTTGCACTATAAGCATACTGTTACTAGTGCTATAGTACTCTGCTACTCAGTATTACAAGGTTGCCTCTCATCAACTAAACTTCTTTAACTGATCCTAAGCAAGGTCCACTTTCTTCAACTGCAAATGCTCAAACTAACATGAGCCACAAAAGCATGAAAGAGGCAGTGAAGGTTAAAGTCTTTTGCTTCCACCAACTAGAGCAGAATTTGATCCTAAAACACTGAAGCTTCTGCAGTATCAAAGCCCTTTGAACTCAAAGGTCAGGAAATAATAAAGTTTGCTTTTAAAAATATTTCTTCCTAAGATGTTATGTCCCTAAAAACAGGCCCAAGTCAAAAGATTTTGCATAGTATTTTTTTTTTGTGATTGGTACAAGAACTGACCTACTTATTTTTCTCCAAAGTCAATATCATACTGTTTCTTCTTTTTCTGTCACTTCTGTTTGATTATGGAACACTTTTAAGGGCTTCTGTTCTTTTACCTTCCTTTTAAGGTTACAACTGACCACCCACGAAATCCTTCTCAAGACTGCATTTACTGGATATTGGATTCTGCTAATTAATTCTCTGGATTAATTTCTTCTGAAGTAATGTTATCTATTGTTCCAGTAAAGAAGAAACAGGCCAGCAGTAACTTAATTTATACGCAAATGGATTAAAACTACACAAATGCAGGGGCTGCAGATATCATTGATCCATGTTGATGGGTGGTTGTTTTTTCAACTGCTATTTGATATGGGGTAAGGGACAACAAAGCGGGGAATGTTTTTGATCTGGAGCAACTGTTTCTCAGAAGATACCGGCAATTCTATGACAAAATTTACAAATTCATTATTACAAAATGTACTCTATGCACTGAAGAGTATTAATCCCCAAAAACTGAAACTACAGATGAAACTCATACTTCATGGCTTAATCCTGGAAGACATTCAGGTTCATAGAATTCACCTCAACTGAGGCCACTTGTGTTCCATAAAAATGTGAGAGAATTACCAGAAGGCTAAACTGTTCTACAAATTGAAGAGAGGCAGAAAATAGAGAGTATCCTTGAAACCATGAATCAGACATCATCAATTTAAGATAGAAAAACAAAGACTTGTATATTAGTCAGCATCAAATATAGTATTTTAAGGATAGTGCTTGAAAGACCTAATGAAAAGTTAGGTATACATATTTCAGGAGGTTAATGAGAAGTTGTCACCAATCTTTGCCCCTCACCTCTGAAAATGTCATATTTTCATTTTCTCAAAGTGCTGTCCTTCAAAATGCTACTTTGCCACGTTGGATTCATTATGCATTGAGTGCAGAACGTATCCAGAAGTTCATCCTTGTTTGTTATTCTTTCTTGACTCTGGTCTGATCCCAAAAAAACCATACAACAGTTTAAGGGTGCTCTAACTCATGCCACCTGACAAGAAGTTCAAAGGATATCAGACAGGCAATTTCCTTTCAGCTTTTCCCATACTAGAAATGGACCGAACCGTGAGAAGAAATCACCTTTCTATTTAGATTCTGTCTCTCTCTCTACTAGTGTGACAGGGTAGGTCAGCACCATATGTTTTCACTGCAGAAGCTTCTTCTGAAGCTGCATGGAATTGCAATTTTTTTTAATAAAAATTCAGGTAAAGTTGAACTGTTCTTAATATGTATTAAATATTTAAAACAGTTTCACACCCATAACAATTACAGCCAGAGAGTTCTTCACATTCTATATCTTGGTACTCTCAGGACTTCATTAACAAAAGAGGGTACAAAGAGAATCTGCCAGGACACTCTGAGCATTCATTTCTTGTTTACACAAACTTAAACTGTCAGTATTCATGAAAGAGGTATCACTAAGAAAGTAGGAATGTATGTTAAAATAGGTACTGCAATAAAAAAAAACAAAGTCTGAAGCAGTTTTGGTTTCAGATCCTGTTCAGCAAAATATCACCAACTGGTTAATATGTTCAGCTCATTTGATTAATTACCTTCATAAATTAGTCTAAATTATCCTTTTATCTCTGTGGCATTAGCAGCTTTCTGATTTGAATATATACTCTGCCTGTAAAAATACTGACTGCTTATTCACCAAGCTTTTTTCCAATATGAAAATTCATATCTTCAGAGTTATACCTATTAATTTCAGTGACGAAAATAAACTAACATTAAACAACTATTTTTACTTCAGTTAGTACTGCAGAGACAGTAAAGCTAAAGGAAAGCGATACAGATTCAGCTCATACATTGTTAAGAATTAGAGTCCTTTCACAAAAATGCAAAACCTTACTCTACCAATCCAATAACCCAAAAGGGGAACAAACAAACAAACAAACAAATATATATATATATAAAATGTTGGGAAGGGCGTTTATTAAAATTAATAGAATTGCATAATTATAACTAAAAGCAGTTATACTTACTGAAACTTTCATTAGTGGTAATTATGCTCGGGCCAGAAAGAGCCTGACTCCAACATTCAAAGATCAGTGGAGTTTGCTGAAGATGCAATTCAGAAACTCATCTCTGATATGCCAACTCTGCAAATATAATGACGAGTCACAAACATGGAATCTGATGCTATTTAAGAACACATTTTTCACAGTACTACTGAGTATACAGCGAAGGCAGAACCACTATGAGACAAGAAACAATCTGGTCTCACCATGCCTATTTACTCCATTATCAGCTCCACGGTCAACTTGCTCCTGTAAGCAGAAGTAAGCTGAATCACTGAACAAGTGTGCTCATGATTTAGCTCATGTTCCTCCTCCTTTATAGAGTTTTGCCACCAAAATATCCACAGAAGTACCATTTTACTAAACTTTCCATCCCTTTTTACAACATAGCTATGCTGCCATCCCACAGAGCATGACCCTTAAGGGCTACTCAGGATAGCAATGGAAAATCATTTCTGAGCAGCTTTTTTCTACCTGTTTGTGGCACCAGAAAGTCCCTAACAAACTGTACTGCTCCTTAAGTGACAGACACACTATTGTTGCTTTCTTTTCATGCATCTCAATGCAACAACATGAAAGCTATAAACAAAAACTGACGGGATACAGTGTGCAGCAGACAGAGGTGCTAGTGAAGAGAAGGGCAGTTCTACCCCATTTATTTACTAAGTATCTTCACTTACACAACAGCAGCAAAATAGATAAAGTTCCAGAACACTTTCACATCAGAAATACAAGGATTTGATAGATCTCCCTCTCTTAACACTATACATTACAATTTGTGTTTAATGTGATCTTTTGATGAAATCAGCTATAGGGAATATCAGACCTGTCTGTCAACACAGAACTCTCAGTCTAGCGGACTCCAATATACCTCATTTGGACCAACTTATCTGCACGTCTGCTTTGACAGCTAGGACCAACTAACTAATGTTAACTATATTAACACTAGATTAATAATTCCTGGTTATCAAATGCAAGAGATCAGAACCAGGACAATCTCCTGCTCAAGGTGGAGCCAGCTCTACAGTCAAATCAGGTTACAGAGTGTTTCATACTGTTTTCCAAGGATGGAATCCTGCAGAGACTTTTCTCCCCATAAATACATTTCAAGAGTTTTTTTTTTTGTCTGAATTTTTTGTTAGGAAGAGGGAAGCAGGCTCCACAAGCAGCCACCATTGCTGTGGAGGCAGAAGGGCCTGCTCCTCCATACTGCATCTGGTCACATGGGGCAGGCTGAGCGTGCACAGAACAGGGCAGCTGCTTCCAAAAGAAGAGGGTGTTATTTTTCTCTATAGATGACCTCAGGTTGACAGAATTCCTGCAACCCTGTAATATTTACTATACTATTACAAAACTGGTTTTCCTTTGTGCTTTTTTCGCCCACCCCTTTCCTATCTTCCACACCACCTCCCCGACTCCCTGAAGTTTCTACATATAAGAATTTTATAATCAAAGAAAAGCCTTAATGACTCAGAGAGAGGATTTACAAAAAGCACCCAAAGGGTTCAAGATTCCCAAATCTCACTGAATTTCACAGGGAATTTGGCATCAAACTTTCTTAGGCTCTTTGGAAAAAAATAATAAAAAAATCATTCTTAAATTCATATTGTGCATCTGGAAGTATTTGCTTTGAGTATTGAAAAGGAAAAAAAACCACTTTCCTGTTCTAGTTTAATTTTCTAAATATTTCTTCTCACAGATTGACTCAATAGCTGCACCACAGTAAATCTAAGTGGAGTAAGAATAAGCTTCTCATTCAGTCACACAGTACACTCCTGCTTGATCGGAATGGATATTGTACATAATATGTCCCTGCAGATGTTTTCTCCAGTGGGGCATGCTGAATTTCATTTAAATGCCAAGGCTCAAAATCTAAAACAATGTGACTTTAACAAAAATCTGATGAGGAATTTGATGAGAAAATGGCAAGAATTCCTGTGGTATTTGAGTAACAATTTCAAGCCTTCGTTTTAATAGAATAAACAGGATCATATTTCATTCAAATATGGCAATGAGATGAGCTTTGGGTATTACATTGATATAAACCAATAAAGAATTTGCAAATTTGAAGCACTAATTAACAGACACAATATTAAATGAAAAAAGTTTGCTCGAGGGGCAGATATATTTTGAAGACTTCAAACTTTTATTAAAAGACATTTTTGAACGGCGGCTTCTACATTTGACTATTTAGTTAGCTTTCAAAGAGAGAGGTTCTCATGTTTTTAAACTAGTAATGTTTAACATTGTGAGGAGAKAGATGAATAAGTTTCATTTATTCCACCTCAAAACAATAATTCAATGCCATGTCACTTCAACAGCAAAGAAAAATACATCATAAAGTGAATCAACATAGAACATAATTGTATTACAGACTTTTAGCATTAACTGTATGCTACTGACTACACTGAACTCTGATAGTATTTCCTTTTTCCTTATTTCCTAAACCTACAGCAGTTTATTATTTGTGAGAAGAAACATACTCGTATTTAGAGCCCAAATATGCCCTCCAGTGGGTCCTGGTGAAAAAGAGTTCTGAAGCTTTGGTCTAATGGTCATATATATACCATAATAAGAGCATTTTCCCAACCTAATTGCAATGCTGCACATAGTAGCCTTCTACTACAATACTTAAGACTTATGTATCTAAAGACTCATACTTCAGCAAATGATAATGTCAGCTAGAATATTAAAGAATTAAATCTATGAGACTGACCTTCACATAAGATATTAGAGACTGTTTTTTGAAACAAGTGGTTATTTCATCCTAAGCATATTATCATTAAAAGCCTGATGATTATAAAGTCACCTGCACTCGCAATTCAGCAGCTGTGCTGCACTTAAAAGTTGCCATATATTTAATTCTTTAACAATCTAGCTACCAATTTCTTTTAAGAAACTAAGAATTTTTCTTTTTTATTCTTAATGCTGTGTAACATTTCCTATGCTACAGTCTATGCAATTCTTATGTACCTGCATCTAATTCTCCAATGGCAGGTCTAGGCTGCCAGGTACTCTTTTTTTATTTATTTATTTTTAAATTTTTTTTWAAAAAAAAACTTTCATTTTCTTCCATTTTTCTCATTTTTCTTCTTCTGCGTATATTTGATTATAGTTCTTTCCCTACTCCCCTCTTTAAGCACAAATTATGAGGTAAGTGTTTAGAAAGGTAATTGATCTGTAGTCTTGAGATAAAAGATCTAAAGATCTTTTCTTCTGATACTGATTGTGCATCAACGTCAAGTTAAAGCACTTCATGCGCGCTGCTTAATCCCGCCAAATGAAAATTTGTAGAAAATGGAATATTAAAAAAACCACTAGACATAAAAATAAATGACAAGGTGTTGGGAAACCCATCCATTGGAGATTTTTGTATCACTTGGTTTCAAAATTTAGACTCATGCTCACACATACATGTACAGTCGCATACACATAAAAGCATGGGAGTTTTATAAACACATGACTCTCCAAATCCCAGATGCACAGTGCACAAGCTATATGCACCCAAAGAATGCCCCCCAAAATAGAGGATTTGGATTCAAAATGAGAAACCATGTATTTTAAAAGACAAATACAGAAAACCCATGGAAAAATAAACGTAGAGTTTGAGAGCAGAATGGAGTCTTTTCCTCTGTTCCTTCCTGTCGCCATGCACACCCTGCTCAGGATTGCATGTGTAACCCCATGCTAGACACATGGGGGAATTCACAGGCACCATATCCTGCCCTCCTCATGTTTGTATCCCAACTTTGTAGCCTACTCAAAAAACACGGGAGAACTATCTGTGGTATGTAAGAGCCACAGAGGCACAGTGAACAGGCCTGCCACTGTGCCTACCACCAGTCAGTTTTATTTTGCTCCTGTTATTTATCTTCTTAGAAAACAAATGTGATGCAAATAAGTGTTTCAGAAACAGATTCAAATACAAAGTCTGCTGGAGCAGTCCACTGCGCATATTGTCCACAGTAGCAACGAGCTATCAGAGAAACTGAGTAATCAAACTGATATAGTTTTAGGTACAGAGAGTATAGACAGTATAGACAAATAAACAAATTGGATCCAGTAAACTAGACTGTGATATTACAATTCTACAGCTACTCTGTGCTGATTCCCCATGTATGTGTTCTTCACCAAGGAATAAGCTATCTTACATTCACTATGCATTAAGAGAAATTAGGCCTGCAGTGTCCACTGCTACCAGGTTGTATTTTCTCTTAATAGATGCAGTTACCTGTCTATTTATTTACATTACAGAATTAAGAGAGAATTTCTGTATCAGAACAAAATTCTGCTTTAAAATGCAGATAGCCTTGATAAAGCAAACCTTACAGATAATATGAAATAAAACAAATGAAGTTCTAACAGAAGAGAGACACTTGTGACACTGAAGTGCAGAGATTTTATGCCAAGGCAAATCAATCCAGCAAAACTGTACAACATAGTATGGTGCATATCTAGCTATGGGAAGTCCAGACTCAACCCATCTCAGGCAGAGCTTATGTGGTTAATGCGAAAGCCTCCGTAACACAACTAGAGAACTGGCTGCATAACACTACACAATTTTCTGTCTTTAACAGTCAAGTGAAGCTTTTTGTATCCCACTTCATTTGGGAGGCAAAAAATCATTGGGCTGAAATTCTCCATCCAGCAGCCGCAGCAACTGCATTTTTAGCTAGATCTATGGTTTTCTGCTTCCAATTCCAGTTAACAAAGTATCTAAATGCCTGTGTTAGAAGACTGCAAAGTCTCTGAACATAGTATCCTAACTAGGAAATGCATCCTAAAAGAAAATAAAAAGCACATAGAGAAAAAGGACAAATATTATTGTGTGCTTTTACAAAATGAGATTTTGGGCTGTTTAGGCATGTATAACTCGAGTAGCTATCTGAATTGCCAAACAAGCGTGCTATGCATAATTCCTCCTCATTCCTCATGGCTTATCTTCAAGCACCACTTTCTCCAAGCCCAGGATCGGTGTATTCCGACCAGTAGAAAGTCAAGTAAGAGAGGCAAGAGACCTGTGTGGATGGGAAAGGAGCTGCTAGGGAAACTTAATGAGAAGAAGAAAACGTACGTTAGGTGGAAGAAGGGCCAGGCCACGTGGGAACAATATAGGAATTTTGTCAGGGAATGCAGGA